>JAUOBW010240322.1:0-11834 GCA_032360285.1 Lepidozona retiporosa | reverse complement strand
GTAAATGACTTTATTCTGATGTTCAATCTGTTTTACTATAATTTTGATATATCTTTATCGATTTTGAATATATATATGATTTGATTTTATATATGATAGATGATTTACATAATTACATTAGTGTTGGGTAGCACTATTTTTTACGGACGCCTAGTCTAGGGTAGACTCCAGAGATTAGTGTGTGACGGCTGGTGTCAATTCGACATGAAATATGCTTAGGGAAGGATAACCCTTCGGAAAACAAAATATAGTAACGTTTGGGATAAGCGCCCTTCTTATCGATAACAACTTGGCTAACAATTTAGGGTACAATAAAATCTCACAGCTGGAGTCTTTTTGGCGTGAAATATGGTTATAAATGAAGAGTAATCCATTGGGAGCAAAATATGGTGACGTTTGGGGGTACGCGTCCCTCTTATGGGGGTGTAGTTTTTACGACTTACCAAGGCACCACAGTGTAATTTGGGCGAAACTAAAGGTCCAATAAAGTCTGACGGCTCAAGTACATTTGGTATGAGATCTGGTTATGAATAAAGGTTAATCAATAGGAAACAAAATTAGATGGATTTTAAGGGGAAATAAAGACTTGTGAATGCGCCACAGGGTAACCGACAAATTTACATTAGTCCTGAATCCGGTTAACAATTTGGGCTACAAAAAGTGTGACGGCTGGTGTCTATTTGACCTGAAGTATGGTTAGGGTAGAAGGATAACTCAGTGTGAAACAAAATTAAGAGGCATTTAGGGCAGACGCTTCCTTTATCGGGTGTAGCTTTAATATTTATCAAGGCACTACAGCGAAATTTGGAGGAAAATATCACATTGATCACGAATCAGGGTAAAAAATTTGAGTACAATAAAGTATGACAGCTGGAATCCATTTGGCATTGGTTAGTTATAAAGAGTAATCCATAAGGAACAAACTTAGATGGTATTTGGGGCAACCGCCCACCTTCCCTGGTATTCGAAGCTGGGTTCAACCCAGGTTTAACCCAGGTTTTTTCTAGGTTAAAAAACCCAGGTTCAACCCACAAAACCCACTTTACTCGCGGAGTAAAAAACCCAGGTTTTGTGGATTTTCAAACCCAGTTTAAACCTAGTTAACTAGGTTTAAAATCATCAGAATTTTAACCCATATAACCAGGTTTTAACTAGGTTTTTAAACCCAGTTAATTACAAAGTCAAACAAATGAGCAGAATACTAGGTTATTAACCTAGTTAACTGGGTTTCTCGAGTTTAAAACCAGGTTTACTAGGTTATCAAATTTTTATTTTGGGCAAAAAGCTGGGTTATTAAACCCAGTTAATTTTAAAGCAACTGAGCAAAAAACTAGGTTTTTTAAGTGGATAACTGGGTTATTAATTTTTGAAAATGTCTGGGGCTGTTATGGACAGGTAAGCGGCCTGGGATCTGAAATCTGACTGGTTAATATAATATTACCCAATGCTATTTCAATCCCCAGACCGCTTACCGGTCCAGCCAACTTTATATGAACAGCCCCTTAGCTTTAGAAATTAGGTTTAACTGGGTTTTTAAACCCAGTTAACAAAAAAATATCCAGGTTGTTAAAATTCTAAAAATTAATTATAGCTTGAAAAGTAGGTTTTAAGTGGTTTTTAACTAAGCTATCTAGGTAAAAAAAAGAAGGAAATTTTTGTGTTTTTGCAGGTATAAACTTTCATGATTGACCTTTTAGACAATTCCCCTTTTAGAAAGTTTCTCCAATAAAATTATAGGTTCATTTAGACATTAAAACCATATATATAAATAATGTTTGTTATATTAAACAATAAAATAATCTACACTAAAATAATGTGTTTAAAAATTAAATATAAACCGATAAAATATATACAGCTATATATAGGACTGATTTTGTCTGTTTAAAAATGTTTACCAAAAATACAGGTTCGTTATTGGGTACCGCATTTTTTTGAAAAATACATCTTTCTCAAGAACGAAATGAGAAAACCCTTTTTAATATGTAAACAAAGCTAGTTTAGGAAAAAAAAAAGCGGTGGAGATAGGCAATTTTGACCCCTGGGGAACCCCAAAATTGCGGTACTATATCCAGCGGCAGCGGGTCTTAGATATATTTGTTCACAAAATTTGACTCTTAATAATCGTCAAAAATCTTTTTAGTGTTTTTTTATCAAGCGAAATATGTTCAAGCAACATAGTATGAGGTCACGTGTTGAGAATTCTGTTTGAAATTTCAGAAAATGACCGAATTTTGCAAAAAAATACCGAAAATTACGTCATTTTGACGTCAAATATAACTCGGACGTGGCGTAATTTTGCCGTGAGATTTTATATATATAAAAAAGTTAGCCTTTCAACAATTAGCATGCAAAATATCAACCTTATTTCAACAGGACCATGTATTTTAACCCGTTAAAGTTTCTAAACCCCCTCGGTGCATTAGCTAGGGGTAGCAACCCCCCATTAAGTGTTTAATGCGTTGTTTGACCATTAATTCATTGCGACACGAAACTAAATCCTTAGAATTACTTTTGTAATATAAATATAAAAAATCTACCTAAGTGTATTAAATTTTGGCCTTCATTTTACTTTCTAGGATTAACCCTATTATAGTAGTGCCACTAAAACCGTATATTACTTATTTAACAAGAAGCGTGATATTCATAAAAAGGATGGAGATGCAAAAAATTACGTGAATTAAAACAAGTACACAAATATACCTAAATTAAATAATTTAATTTTTGGCACTAGTGAAATTAGCTATACGCAAAATTTAATACAATTATGGTATGATCAAAAAATATATAAATGTTTGTTTTTTTAAATTATATACAAATACTTACCAAATATAAAATGTATTTTTTAATGAATAAATTTTTACCAGAAATACACATCTCCCGGAGACATTTGAGTTAAAATTTAAATTGTATTTAAATACATTGTGCCTCATAGTTAAGTTAAATTCTTGAAAATTTTGCTTTCATAAAAATCCAATTCTTTTAGATTTATCATAAGATTGTAATTCAGGAAATGTGTTAAACTACATAAGTAGGCACCAAAATATGTGATAAATTTCCAGGTATGTTTCAGGGGTTAGTGGTCACCACGATCTTCCGTTTCATACCAGCGCGATGATTTTTTAGAAAATTGCGGAGAACTTCCTTGATATCTGTCTCTTCTCTGCCTTTTGCAAATTCACTATCCCAGTGCTTTCTTGTGTATTCTAAATTAAATTTGTTTACTACCACAAGAAACTCTAGCAGGGAGAAACTTTGATAGTTCGAATAGATGGTTAAAACAGTTGTATTATATATTTTTTAATAAAAAAGCAAATAAACGTCAGAGCTTTTTTAATATCTTTGCTTTTAAGGTGCGATAGACACATGCAAAAAAGCTCAAATTATTTTTAGATGAATGAGAGGCGCGTCCTGGTTAGGGGAATAAGTATTTTTCAACAGCAAGGAAGGTAAAGTTGCAAAAATAAAATACCAGATAACACCTTTTAAGCCAATTTAAAAGTAAAGAAAAATCAAATTATGGGTGTGTACACCAATTTTCAAGCTTTCAACTGTAAAGAAAACTCAAATTATGGGTGGGTGTATCATGTAATTTTTTTTCCAAAATAATATTTACCAATTTAACCCATCTCTCTTTAATTTTCGCCTCACCTAGTTTATATTCCCAATTCGCTTACTTTAGGGGGGGGGGTAGGGGCAAAATATAAAGGGAGACGGAATATGATTGGAATAACGTGTAATAATCAGAAATATGTCTTGCTTATAATGTTAAACCGTATATACTTACTTATCAAAACCTTCAACTTTGACAAAGGCAACCCATTTTTGTCCGCTTTCTTATGTGTTCTAAATCCTCGAACCGTACACTTTTCCAATTCATCACTCGAAAAGAGCATTCTCGCAATTACTCTAATTGCTGCGCTTCCATTACCAGCAGAGAGAGAGGCTCTTGACAACTCTTTCTAAAATTAATAAATTTTTAAAATATAACTTTAGCTATTAGACATCACCTTTTTAAATCATATCCACTTTTGCTACAGCCATATCAGAAATAAATAAAACCATATAAGAAATAAATAAAAAATGGCTATAATATCATAGTCTGGGTCCAATTGTTCCGATTAGCTCTGCAATTATAAATATAATGTATTGGGGGTAACAATTATTTTCACCCCGGTGCCTAAAATGCACATTTATGTTACACCGATTTTTGCTGGAGAAAAATATATTTGGTTTTAGAACCTGAAGCTGAAAATGGGTGGTTCTCAAGTTATCAATGGTCGAAAATCTTCTGAATCAGAATTTTACGCTGAAAAACATTCTTGTTCGGCGAAAATCTAAAAAATGTACATTACTATTACCATCACAGAAATAAAATGTTAAAGTCATAAAACACATTTTTTAAGAAACTTGTGATAAGCATAACTTGATGAAGATTTTTAGAAAAAGAAAAAAAACTTCGACAATATGCTTGTTGTCATTCATATGTTCTCAACTTGTTTATATATCGTTCACTTTCTTTAACATTTCATAAGTAAATATATTTTTACATATGCGGTTGGTGGAGGGGGAAGCTTTGGTTACACCCCACCCTCTGTAAATTCGTACTTCCACATATGGTATAAAGTTGAAACTTGGACCACAATTGATCATGTCAGTACTTTTTGTTTACGTGACATGTGTGTATTTTATAGAATGATTCTGTAAACTACATGCTTTGATATCCCGGCTAGATATGATGTTGAAACTTTTAAAATTACCGGCGTCAGAAACATGATCACGTGTGACTATGTGTATTTTACAGAATGTTCTGTTTTTTTTATGTCAGAGATAGTGCTGAAAATAGTGATGACAAAGTGTGTGAATATAAATTTTATTATATCTGAGTGAAGATTTCATGAAAAATGTAAAAATATTGAACTGATCCAGAGATATTTAAAAAAATCCACACCGACGAAGGGTTAGGGCATATAGGGTGTAGAAAACGCATTTGATGGTCACTATGAAAGCATTTATATTAAAGAGATGATTATTACATACTGAAGTAAAATAAGGATGATCTGCGTGAAAATAATGAAAAATAAATTACTGAATGGGAGGAGAGATTCAGTACGTACTATTAAAAAACAATAAATATTCAGATACCTGATGACGACACCGATCGTAATAAATAAACTTACTGAACTATAATTGATATCATCAGATACTGATTCTACATCCTAAAATTTAAAAAAGATATCCATTTTTAAGCATTGTTTTCATACACATAGGTTAGGAAAACCAAATATAACTCAAAATTGAGTACCTTTTTCCGGCTTCGATAGCAAGAAGTCTCCACAATATATCTCCCTCACTACAAGTGGCCCTAAAACACACACTAATGGACCAGTGCCTTTCGGAAGAACTTCTGGACGAATAGTCTGGGTCCAACTGTTCCGATATTAGCTCCCGTGTGCACAGAAGAGTAAATAATTGTTAAATTTAAAATGTAGACAATCTAATATTATGTAGCTGGGTAGTGTTTTTTTTCTGAATCGATTTTTTTAACAATTACCTCAACATCCTCATTTGTCCCACTCTTATTCATCAACTGCACGACAACAGATTTCAACGAAAGGTGGTCCGACTCCATTTTCTTCACTGTGTCTTCTAGATTTTTAATGCGTTTCGATTTCGGTGTCAGCTCATTAGCTAGCTGGCTTAATGCACTGCTTGTTGAGCTATTTAAATTAGACGGGCTACTATTAAGAGAGTTATTTGTTGTTCGGCAGCTATTATTGTTTGAATAGTAGCTGTTTGACAAGTATTGCGAATAGATGTTATCGAATGATGGTTCTTTGAGAAGTTGTGGTGGTTGTGTGTATTGAAGTTGTGGTGGTTGTGTGTATTGAAGTTGTGATGGTTGTGTGTATTGGAGTTGTGGTGGTTGTGTGTATTGGTGGTTGTGATTTGTCTGATTAAAACTAGGCAACGTTAACGGCTCACCTTGGAAGTTACTTAGACTTTCTCTACTGTTACCCATCCACCTTTCAAAAGCACTAGTGTTTGTTGTAGGTAATAGGGTCATTGGTTTGATATTTTTAGGTGTTGCCACTTTATTTTTGCATGAGGGTGGCGTAGTCTGTACACCTGGAAGAAATACTTTCTCCTGGCCTTTCTCCGTATCAGTATCCAGAACATCTACAAAAATGTTAAGTTTAAGTTATATTCTGTGCTTGATTGTAAATAGTAAAAAGTACCCAGTTTTAAGGTATTCCTCTGAATTAACGGCTGCATTCGGCAATGCTGACGTGAATGTTGACGTCTGTTATTCTCATGCCGACGTGAACAAATAGCTTTAAATTAAAAGAAGTAAACATAATGATAAAAAATTCCAACTAAGTGTTAGAGTTTCTCATTTATATAGTATACTTGTTTTATTTATTATAATTGTTATTTTTTGTTACAATAATTTTCAATAAATTATAAGGTCGCTGACGTTGTGCCGATGGCACATCTAATTAATTAGTACTATGTTGGCATATCCTTGCCGACGTGGATTTTCTTAAATTCAGAGGGCTGGGTAAGGATAAAAAGTCAGACCTGTAAGGGATATTTCACTTCCAAAACAAAAACTTTTTTAGATTATTATAAGGAATACTTGTCAAAAAAACTTAACTGACAAAAATCATTTGAAACAAACTAATACTTTTCAAATTACAGATGAAAGAGTGATGTTCAAAATATTGGTCTACCAACTGTGATGTCATTTTTTCCAAAATCAAAAGCCAGTCTAAATTTACCCTGAAAATTCAAAACTTTGATATATAGAGAACTGCTTAACATTTTTACACGGGATGAAAAACACTCTTCGTCATATTTTATTCTCTCTAATATGAGCAAAACTTTAAGAATGGTCATTCTCATTATATTTATGCTTATAAAAACCCCTCCAAAAAGCCCTGTTTAGCATTATATTTGCAACTCACCTATACCACCAAAAAGGTTAATAAAATTACTTTTTAAGAAAAGGCTAAATAAAATTACCTTTTAACGTTATGGTAGGAGAAGATTTTGCAAGAGGTAAACATTTTTCAAGTGGGTCAGAATCTTTAGCCTAAAAGGGAATACAATTAAAAATATCTTACCAGCATGAAAATATTATACAAGTGTTTTTTAAATATAGGAGATACCTTAGTAGAAAACCAACATTATAGAGAAATTCATAAAAAACATTTGAGTTTAGTTTTGTTTAGGGGAAAAGATTTGATGGGGAAAATTGGCTTTGAAGAATGCTGAAGTTTGGCGCATTCGAAAAGCTCTAAATTTGATTTGACGGATCAAGAAAAAACATTTTTTAACAAAATTATATGTTCACAAAAATAAACACAATGGAAGTCAGACCAATTAAACAGAAAAAGATAAAATTATAAATTTGAACAAAAATAATTGTATGATATTTATTATATACAGAAGTTTTATTAATAATTAAAAGATATATATATATTATATATATAATTTATGCATATACAAAATATTTATACTGCTATAAATACTTTATTTTGTGATAAATTTCATAATGAACAAGTGCTAGTGACAGATGGACTCCCGGAAATATGAAACAGCCAAAATACAATATTTTGAAAATTTCTACGATGCTAAAACTATCAGAAATATTGTTTATTATCATTATACATTATTTCAGCGGAATCATAACAAATTTCTTGATAAAAGTGAGATGTCATTTGGGCAAAAATGCCTGGAGCCTGGAAATATAATTTTCGGTTGGGTGCCCATATGCAAAAGTTTCCCTGAGTTGCGTACAGATATCGAGAAAGATTCAAAAACATTGACCTTTTCAGGCAATGTTTGTTTGTGTAAAAGTTTCTCCCCTTAAAGTAAAATACGTAATAATAACCTCTAATTCTGTAAAAAGTAAAGATTGGAAATTTTTTACAGCGTTCTTTTTACTCTCTTCAATTAGCTTTTTTTCGTGTTTCGCTGTATCTAATTCTACATTCTAAATATAAATAAATAAAAGTACATTGAATTTAAAAGAGCTTATTAAATTTTATGAACAATTATTTTTATTTCATTGAAAACGCTCAAACGGATCTTAAGTTACGAGCGTTTAAAGTTTGTAAAATTGGCTTTGAATATAGTGAATATCTACACTAAATGTCCAGTACTCTCTCATTAGTGGGCTAGAGATATTTTATCGAAAAGAAAACCTTGATAACTTAATAATGAGTAGAGATATTTAAATAAATATAGTACCAACTAAGATATTGATATAAGAGTAATTTATGATTTTAAAAATTCGCTAATTAGTGACAGGTGACTAATTCCAGTCCCTTTTTAATTTTGATTGATATACAACTCAATAGGAAATCATCATATATATTTGAAACTTTTGAAGTACGCATTCAATTAAAAAGGGCCTGGAACTGTGAATTTTTAAAATTATAAATTACTCTTCTTATTGATACATTTCTTGGTACTAAATTTCATTTAGATATACTCATTTTGAAGTTATCAAGGTTTTATTTATCATAAATTATCACTAGCTTATTGATGATGTCATAACTTAGCTCACTAATGATGAAATGAATGAGAAAGTACTGTATAAATACACTGTATAAATTCTCCATATTCAAAGCCAATTTTTACAAACTTTAAACGCTCATTGAGCTTTTTCGACGAAATAAAAAGCATAGTTTATGAAATTTGAAGCACTTTTAAATTAATTATAAATCAGTATATTTTAGTTCTGACCTCAGGATCCCTTTAATAATACATAACAAACATTTTATTTACATAGACACTGTTACTTTACTCTTATAATCACATAAATCTCGTCAATCTTGTTTTCAAAACACGAGGTCTATGCATCAGAATGCAAACACAGTAGTGATAGCTGGACATATACTGGACACAAAAGCATGGTCTATCCTCGTGTTATTTTAACAATGGGATGTAGACAATAGTCTTTTATTCAAAAATACAATTTGATTGTGTATTTAACAATAATTGAAGCTACTATAGGTCTACCAGCGGGCCTATCAGATGAAAGTGTAACAATTGAAACTCCTTTTAAGGGTTATGGTATAGAGGTCTACCAGGGTGTTATATGTTGCAAAGTAGTACTGACTGAATTTAACTACGTTTTGTATATTGCATGTTAAGTTAGTCTAGAAGCATTATCTTTTCTTTTTTTTCAAATAATATACTATTATCAGGAGATGTTTCTTAAAGGTATTATGAGTTATATTAAATGGTTTATTTAACTGATGGTGATACTTCCCGGTGAAAGTAATTTACTATACATTTTTAGCGAGATACATTAACATACAAAAACTTTGCGGAAAACTTGAGGATTGATTTTCGGACAGATTTTCTTTATTTTTTGGAAATACTTTATAGAATTGGATTATAATGCGTTGTTCAAATCTTTCCGACGCCCACCTCGGGGACTTATTTTTCTTGACAAAATCCCCACCCCTGGGGCACATTTTTTTTGTAAAATCCCCACCCCCAGGGACAATTTCTTGTCATTTTTGGCCGATTTCCATCAATTTAGCCTTATTTTGGGGACAAAATACGCTGAAAAATCCCCACCCCCAGGGAAAATTCGAGTTAAAATTCTCACCGGTGGGGGGGGGATTTGAGTCAAAATCATTATTTGCTAACAATTCATTAAAAGTTTGAACAAAATCGGTCAAACTGTTTTGGAGGAAATAGCCAAAACATGATTTTTGGGCCACAACATTCCCCGGGGAGAGCCCACATTAAGCCGCCACAATAATGAAAAAACCTCTTTATTATTTACCGAGCTCCATTAAAAGTTTGAACAAATTCGGTCAAACTGTTTTAGAGGAAATAGCCAAACATGATTTTTGGAACCTAAAATGCCCCCTTTAGGCTTTAGGCCCCCGGGGGAGAGCCTAAAATAAGCAACTACGCCAATTTAAAAACTTCCTTTAAATTTACTAAGCTTCATTAAAAGTTTGAACCAAATCGGTCAAACGGTTTTGGAGAAAATAGCCAAAACATGATTTTCGGGCCCGAAAACCCTTTTTTTTCGCATTTTTAGGCCCAGTACCGAAAAACGATAGTTTATGGTAGGTTACCATATACGGAAAAAGTTGCTCTCTATATACCTCTAACTTCATGCAAAATTTCAGCAAAACTAATGAACGGTTCTTGTGAAAACTGACCCGACGGACGGGCAGGGGTGATTTCATAGGACCCCTCTCAACTTCGCCGGGGGTCCAAAAACACAATTAACTTTTATGAAAATGTCCAATAACAGAAACCCGATAACTGGCAACAAGGGCTCCAGAAATCACTTATAGTATGGGGTCTGGCCCAACAGAGTTTCTCGGGAGAAGCAACCTAGACTAGGTCGTCATCAAACTACTGCAAGTTTAAACATAAATCAAGCTTTTTTCATATGAAAATTGCATGTCGGAATGTAAGAACCTTGCTAGATCTCAAAGGAAATAAACGTCCTGAGAGAAGAATATCATTAGTTGATAGAGAACTTGCTAGATATAACTTAGATATTGTAGCAATTTTGGAAACACGTTTTTCTGGAAAAGGAAATCTTACTGGAAAGGCATGCCAATAGATTTTGAAAGAAGTATATGGCCCTAAAAAATTATCTTTCTGTCCAATTAAATCAAAATATGGTATTCTCTTACGTCAACCTAGACAAATTCGTACGCATGCGCGGAAACTAACAAGACTATTTAAATAACCCATCTATTGTTGACGAATCATGTTTTAGATTTATTGGATGATGTACCAAGATCAGAAGTTTATACCTGGGCACTGATTTTCAAATACGTCAAACTCAAATTTCACATCCGTATACCTTAATGGGACAAATTTTGGCAGGGATAAAATTTGGCGAATGGCCAAAATGAAATATTTGGCGAGGATTTATGGCAAATGGTAAATTATATTAAATTTAGCGAGGATTTAATTTGGCGAAAAGAAAAAAATGCTAAATTTGGAGGGGATTTATTTTGGCGAATAACACAATGAGACAAAGTTTTTTAACATCTGGCATCGTTTTTACATTAAAATAAAAGATATGGACAAAAGATTCCAGAAGTAGAAGTGTTGGCGAGGATTTATTTTGGCGAACGGCAAAATATGTTAATTTTGGCGGGGATTTATTTTGGCGAATTTCTACCAAAATCGCCAAATTCGCCAAATATTATCACCGACAAAATTTGTCCCATTAAGGTAGTTTATGCAAAACCAAACATGTTGATCAAAAGAAAAAAACCTTGGAAGAATATCGAAAGAGCTTGAAAACTGATATTCAAGAAATTTTATGTTTTCAAAAATTTTTCATCAGTTCTCAAGTTACCAAGTTTATTTAATTTATGAGGTCTTACATATTTTAAGGGTTGGACATTTTTTTTGAACTTCACTTATAACCTTTTCCCTCTGTATTTTTCAATCAAAACTCCTTCAGAATCAGAATTCCCATTAAATTCTGATCTGAAATCATTGAACTGAAGAAGGAAAATATTAACAACAACCAGGCAACTTTTTTAGATTAAAATTTGGAAATTGTATACGGGAAGATAAAAAGTAAGTTATTTGATAAACGTGTGGAATTTCCATTTTCAATCGTTTACCATTTAGAGCCAGCAATATACCAAATGAAATGTTTTATTCTACACTCCGCTCAGAATTCCTTCGTATATCACGGGCAACCTCTGATCTCCAAGAGAATATAGCCTCGACAAAGATTTTAATTAAACTAATGGCTAAACAAGGCGGTAACATCACTTTCATTAGGAGATCCATTATAAAAGTTTTAAATAAACATGGAAGTTTGT
>JAUOBW010240211.1:0-11866 GCA_032360285.1 Lepidozona retiporosa | reverse complement strand
TGACGTCAGTTTTAATTCAATTATTATTCGAATTTGTTAAATTCGAACGTTAAATCGACATTGTAAAACGGTGTATTAAAGATCACATTAAATAAATCACGTTAGATATTAAGGAATGAGTTCGAGTTCCCCAGAAAACTAAGACAAAACTTTCGTAATTTTGACTATTTGGAAACTTTCGTGCAGACAAACTTTGACACGCATTTCGTATTTATCTATGAGAAAAATTAAGTTTATCTATGAGAAAAAAATGTCAGGCACGTGACCCAGGAAATTTTACCCACGCGAAAAAATTAGGCATCGTGATCTGCAAAATACTTTTTTATGGGGAAATCCGCGAAAACACACACCTTTCTGTTGGGTACATAGGCGAAAGTTAATCCAAAAAAAGTACACAATTTCTTTTGCCTCGAAATTTTGTCTGCACGAATTTTTCTTAAAGTATCGTTTGACAAAACTTCATAAGCATTTATAATTGCATAACACTGCGGGATTTTATACATTTAATGTTTAAGAATAGTTTTATAATTTTGGATTAAATCATAAGGTTGAACATACATTCAAGACTACACTAAAATAGGTTTCCTATTTTTCTGGAAACTTTCTCCAAGTATAAATTTGAAAATGATAAAATATTTACCGTTTATATCGACTACATGTAACTGCTGACCACCTGAGTTTAATTTAGTTACTTTTTTCAGCGCTATATCTCGGTCATTATCCTCTCGTGCCACGACATCAGTAACCGCTGTGTCATCGGTTTCCCTGCGGTACGGGTTAGGACCCATCAGACTTAATACAACTGGTAGAAAGGCTACACCGTGAAACATACCAAATATAACAACCAAGAAGAAAACTTTGAAGAAAGTAAAGAAACCGTACGACTCTGACGCGCTTAGAAGTATAAATGCCAGCATTGTACTGGTTCCACCGTGGATAACTGCTGGGGCTATATCTGTTAGTGTGCTCTTCATTCGCTCTAAACATATAATAACATAATAATTAAACACTTGTTGTTAAGAATTGCATGTAAAATTTAAAAGGCAAAATTTAACGAAACCTTTCACTCAATACCTGGTGTCATTACCAAATAAGGTGTTCAGATATATATATTTCATCTTAGGTTAAATCTCCCAATCCTTAGTTCAGAAACATAGCAAAGTGTAATTTAGCCTAGATTATGCAAAACATGGTACACTTATTGTTCTATATATCAGAAAATCTAAACCGCGGACTGTTCTAATTTTTTTCTTATTTTCATAAGTCGAAGGTACATTTTCAACAGTTACTGCACAAAAAGGAAATAGGAAATACATAAAAAAGATCATTGGATTTTTATTTATTTTGACCAATTTACTGTTCTTACAAAAGTGTTCATATAGAAATTATAAAAAAGTGTAAAACATAAAATAAAATAAACACATCTCTATCAAATTATTTCACTATTTCTTTTTTATTTTGCCTAAATAAACCTATATTACTTTTTCTATTTTTATAGCAAAAATAGGAATCTATATTTTCGAAGATGATTAGTTAGTAAAAAAAAATATCTATATTGTTGATTTCATCTAAAAGGAGAAGTCTTTCAAAAAATGTTTGTTGGAGGCTATTTTGATCATGTAAAGTGACAAGTGTATTGCTTATGTCAACAATAATTATCTGTTTTTGCACCTCGATGCCTGATTTTAATATGGCTGAATACCATCCACAAGAAAGATATTGTTGGAACGTGGACAGAAGAGATTGATGTTGTACCATAGATTCATATATTTTTTGACTTAATATATGTTGGATTAGTTATTTTAGAGAAAGATGTTGTATTGTGTTATTTCCATTAGTTTTTTGTTTAGTAGAGTAAATAAGTTTATTCTGATGTTCATTCTGTTTTACTAAAATTTTGATATATCTTTATCGATTTTAAATATATATAATATGTGATATTGACGAAAAATAATAATACCGTTCTTATTTCCTTTTCCGGCTGTCATGAAGCCATGCGCAATATGAGCAGAGTAATCAACTGTCAAACCGATAGCAATCACCATGATAATTGTTGTGACTACGTCAATACTCAAATCCCAAAAGTGCATGTACCCTGCAATGTTCACCTAAGATTAAGATAAACATTGTTAAACATTGTGATAATTAATTTAGCTTAATATTATTAATAATGAAAGTAATTTAGTTTGATCAGTATAATCTTAGTACTTGAACTAAAAAAGTATATATTACCAGCACAAGGTTTCCTTAAAGTTACACAACTCGCATATATTAACTTTCTCGTTATTTTATTTATGATGATATTTTTTGGTTATTGATTGTAATTTTTCTTCTAAAGTTAGAATAGATTTTTAAAAAGAAACTTACGTGAATAATTATTATGCATAATTTAAAATAAAAAAAATATTAATTTTAAGTATACAGTATGTAAAAACCATCTCACCAGTGACAATGCAACACATATGACCACTAACAGTGAAGCCCATATATTGGAAAGCAGGAACAAAGTGACTACGAACACGCACACGCCTGCAAGCATCATGTTTCTGAAGAGTTCTTTGGAGATCACCTACAATATTCATCATTAGATTACGCACGTTGGAATCAATTAAAATATATAGTTCAGTAGCAATTTAGTGAAATGGAATCTCATATAAAGCTACATTTATCAAACAAATTAAAACTAAGCAAATATTGAGGAATTATTTATGATATTATTTGTTAGGAACGTTATTTGCCATAAACTATGATTACAAACATTTTTTTTCAAAAATATCAAGTATTATAATAATGAACAATACAGTAAGTATATTCTTCCGAAAAAACAAATTCGAGCCTCAGAGTGTTCTTTTTTTATAAAAAAACAACTTGTACTCACTTTGTTAGTCTCCCATCCAATGTAATGTTGAGTATAAACAAACGGAAGCAGTATATTATTTTCCGATCCTATTGTACCTGGCTTTATATTTGCTTGTATCGAATCCAACCCTTCGATCTCATGCGCGGACGATGAGAAAACAATGTGCCGGAACGTTATTTTAGAAGCCTATAACACAAACAAACTATATAATAGAAAATATTACAATATAGGATGTTTAAAGGTCTATATTCACTAAAAAATGTCCGCCTAATGCATACGTAGTATTATTTTAGCGAGTTTCTGCTATAATAGTTCAACTCACTTCGTTTGTGAAATAAATTTTTGAAAAGCGCAATGTTATTCACCAATCATAATAAGATGTTAACATGGGCGGATGTAACATGTTTCGCATTTCGCAGTTTAAATTTCGCAATTCCAATCATTTATTTTTTCTAATTTCGAATCTCACATCAGACTTTTATTTGAAAACGCACATTTATAAACGAACATAGCTATAGTTTGGAATAATTATTCTTTACACTTTTCAGCAGGATTAAGTATATAATGTATGACAGTAGTATAACTTTTACGTTTTAATATAATAACTTGAACTTCCGTTGGAGAAGGTTTTACTAAAACACATCCGATAACTCGAACATTAACTTTTATCCCTAGTCCTTTGGACGTACTATAGTTATTGGGAGTTATTGCAAAATGCCTCAATTAAACTCATATTTCGTGCAAAGGTTTTTGTAGTGGAAAATGATAATATAATAGAAAGGAATGGTTTGCCCACCCTACCTCTTTATAACATGTTCGTTTTGTTGTGGCTATTAGAAACTTTTTCATTAAAAAATATTTTCATATTCATGATATAACAGATTAGAATAAGCCTGAGAGAATGGTTGAAAAAGTGGAAAAATTATTCTAAACAAATTTATGTGATAACTTACCATTATTTTCTCTTTAGGAGAAATGCTGAGGTTAGGTATGAAGTATTTTCCTCCATCAGTTTTCAAGAACACTCTTAGTAGCTGGTGATAGCGCGTCGAGTTGGAAAGTTTACTCTCTAAAATATACAATAAAAATTGTCATGATTCGCATCCTTACAAAAATCTTTTTTTCATATTTAGATAATGTTTGTCAAAATGGTAAATGAGCTTACCTTTACTAATTACCTTGAAGTGTAATGAGAAAATGTTTATGTCATGAACGGGGTTTGAACCCTCGACCTTCAGATTAGATCTCAAATGCTTTACCGATTGAACCATTCTGACATGTCACTTTGACTATAGATAATATGTTTTTTTTGGTTTGGTAACTTTTCAATGTGACGAGCTTTAAACTGTCAAGATGGACGCTAGGTTTACATACTAATCTTGAACATTTTCATGAAAAATAATGCATTATGAAATTTCTATAAAATCTATCACTTCATAAAAAAAAATATTAATTATATTTAATAAAACTGCGAATATATGAAAATATGCACATTACCAAAAACCTACCGTTGTTTACTCGAGTAAGTTCACTGCTATAAATGCTTTCATTGAGCCATATGTTATAACTGTGGTACCAACTATGGACACTGTTATTGGCTATGAAGCGATCTGCTTTTATGTGCTTAATAATTTCATCCATGGAAGCTTGTTCATTGTAATAATCGATCGCTCCTGTATACACACTCGATTCTACACCACCAGTAGGAAAGAACTAAAAATAATTTGCGTTTACAAATTACAAGGCAAATTTTTAACCTCTAGAAAATTTATTGCCGCGCTGATCTGTAACTTGAGGTTTTAAAACATATTTTTATTCATTAGAAATTCATTAGAAGTATGTTTTACATTCATAATTTATTCAAATCTAAAAATAATTATTCATAAAATTTAAAAATGATATATATGATGGTTCATGCTCTACTTTATTGAGTTCCAGATCTATAAAATATGATTTATTTTAAAATTTGTTCCCTGCAACGAACAAACAAAATCCATGCTAGTATAATTATTTTAAACAATATAACATTTTGCTGTTTATGAACTTACTTTGTCTGCTTCCTCTGTATAGATTCTTGGTGAGGATGATGGTGCTAAGAACCATATTGGATCAAAGTTCTGTTCAAGTCTTGCCAATCCCACAGCACCACCGGCCAATGCTCCTGCTGTTATCAGTAATACAATGATCTATGAATGAAATAAATTGTTAGTATCACCGAAGTACTTTACTACTGAAATAATATTTTTATGCTAAATAAAATTTTAGAAACCATATATACTCCCTAGGTACTTGTTCCATCGATCAATGTATGTTACCTGTGGGATATGCTTTAATGAAATCCTTTTCGACCACAAAAGATTCATTGCGACATCACAGATTATACCTATTTAATTTTTAAGTAAGAAAATTCTCTTTATTTGACACTTGCCTATATAACTGGGCACGCTAGCTTTTAAATTTATATTTAACAATCAAATATTTGACTTACTTTTCCTGGAGTAGACATAATAGCTGGAGCATAGAATCTTTCTATAAATTTCTTCAAGTAACTTTCTTCAGAACATTTGGCGGGCTCCCAATCATCTTTCAATTTGAAGCAACAAAATAGAGCGTCACGACGGTTTTGTTGACGACGTGCGTCCAACGAGAGAAACGCAACAAAGAAAGTGATTGTAAGTAGAAATACCGACAGAATGCCAATAGCAGCGAAGATTGAGAATGATTTTAACGCTGGGAGGATCTAAATTAGAACATTATGTAATATTTAATTATAGTAGTAAAAGTTTCCAGTAGTTAAATCTAGCTCCTAAATTAAAAGGGAAAATCTGGTTTTTAATACAATTTTGGAATTTATCGCTTTGCATAATAACAATACTTATTATTTTAAATGAATGATTATATTCGAAAGTATTTACTGAGATTGACTCAGTGGGCAATCTACATATGAAAGTTTAAACCGTGGATTTTATACTTAAGTAAATAGAATAGCAAAATATATCGTAATGCGATTGAGTTCAATTCAGTTATTAGGGATGTTCGTATGAGAATAACATCTCATTTTTGGTTATTCCCTCATAAATTTCAAGTGCGTTCTCATCGGAAAACCTACATGTGCTTAGTTAGTTAGAGGATGGGAATTTATAGCAAGATATGATCTAATCCTGCTGCATATAGATCCAGTAAATCGGAGATAAACTATTTAATTCGATTATCTAGCCATCGTGAAAATGTCCCCTCCTCTATTTTAAAATAGATGCGCCAAGTCAATACATAACTATCATCTGCAGAAATCTATGAACCCTTATGGTCCTTTTATCGCGGCACCACATTAGGGGATTTTCAACTTCGTCTAATGTATAAAGACGAGTAGAAATTTATAAGATTTCTTTTTGAAAACAATAACTAACACTTACCGTTGATGCTCCAATCAAGAATGCACAGACATCTGTTACCGAAGTCACAAGAATTGACACGCCCTGAAAATTAATATATTGTAAAAAATTGCGTTATATAGCTTATGTGATTATTTTCCATCAATATTGTTCAAACAAATTAAATACGATAATCGTATGAGTAGACTTTACAATTAAAACACAATTTACACGAAGAAATGCGATTTCCTCAGAAGAATGTTACTGTCAATAATATAAAATGTTAATAATAATTTGAAGAATGCGACGTATCATTGTGTTCCATGTTCTAATGGAAACAGTGATATGACAGTTGGACCATTACGATGACATCACAGTCTTCACAGATTCTGTCTATGATTTCATAACTTAGCTTTTTTGTTATTTTTCTGAAACCTTCATACGAGCATAACGTGAGAACCGATTAAAATTTACCAAAAAAATCAAAAAATATGAGCTGAATGTGTTTTTTGTCGTGGAAAATGCAGTTCATTTAAGGGCTTTACACAAATAATTGAGTTATGTATTTACCGCGTGGCGAAGAGCAGCTGAAACTTTGATGTGAATAGGTCGTTCATCAGGAATTGGTCCCCCAACGTTGTTCCAACTTTGTACTATGACGAATATGTCATCGACTCCAATGCCTAATATAAGAATAAAATGGCGTCTCCATCATTCGTCTGCTTTTTTTAACCATTATTTTAGTTCGCAACAGCTAGTTAACGATTTTACTCCTTAATCTGCATAATAATGAGATTTATAGACGGGATTTTATTAGTAAAATGTTAATAATATTTATACATGTAAACCCTATGAGTTCAACCATGATATCGTTTTGTATTCTCTGTAGATGATTATTTCACAATTGTATATTCCGTTTTAAACTTCATAGTTCTTCAATTCTAAATACATACGGACATGTAGGGATTGTATTGAACCCCTGGCTAATTTCTTTAATAGTTTAATATTTAACTTTATATCAAGATAATTGACTCCTATACGCATTCAATTGAAAGAGAGAATTTATGAAATAAAGGCATTAAAATTACAAAAGAAAACATTTAGAAGAAAGGAAGTGTATATTTTTGGAGAGTAGGTAATTAGTTGTACCCAGTCCATTCTCGTGAAGAATTCCCCACCCATGGGGCAAAAACCTCAGATAGAATCAAAATCCGTGCCCGGGAGGTGGGTGCGGGAAAGGTGGGTGCGGGAAAGAATTGAACTGCGCATTAGTCAAGCAACAATAAATAAACTATATTTTCTTACCGAGTAACAGAAATGGCAGTACATTGTGCACGGCGGTGATTTTTAGTTGCAAAGCAGAACCCAAACTGTACGCGACACCAACTGACATTCCAATCACAGCGATTCCCAAGATCGCCATATATGCCTAGAATATGAATAATTTTGTATTCCCGGTTGTATTTAAATAAAACATCAATGCGAAAGCAAGGCGATGCACGAAGTCTGTTTTGCGTGCATAATAATTTACTACCGGGCAAGCGATTAATATAATGGTTTACAATTAAATAATTAATTCTAATTTGGTAAAAACGGAAAATTTATTTAGAAAAAAAATTAAATGCAAAATGCTTGAGGCGGAACAATATGTTTTTTTGAATAAATTAAAAATTATTTCATAATTTTCAATTTTTACTTCATAATAATAAATCTTTTAGAGTGTACAGTCCTTTCGACAGTAATTAAATATACGTTGATATATTAAAAATCTCAAAAAAATGACAAATTTACTCAAATCATTTCAAATCAATGGTTTTGCATCCCTATAAATAAATTATTTTCCCAAAAAGTCTCCATCAAAAAAGTATTAAGTACTACACACTTTCATAATTGTAGTTAAACTTGTATATAGTATTATAGTTTTTGACAACCTACCTTGTTATCGAGTCTTGAAAAACTACCAAGCATCGTAGATAAATATATGATGACAAGAATGTACCCAAAAACAAAGAATTGGAGGTCATTATCCGATGCAGAGCCAGCTGCATCTCCATGGCTAAATGAAAAAAGAATAGAAATAAAATAATGTTTGTACTCTCTACTCGCGTTACAGTTTAAATTATTAAACTGCAAGTCAATATTTTTACAAGGTATAGCGTTCCCGCCATAATTTTAAAATTGGGGTGGTCAAAGTGTTAACTAGAAATCTGCACGAAATTTATAACTTAATTTAGCCAACAACTGGGGTGGGGACACACATCCTTTTCTAGCCAGTAGTCTTAATAAGTCTATAATAAATCACCTATAGAAACCGTTGATTGCAGCAAAACAGGCAGCAGACTTATTAACAAGTTTATGACTAGGAATTTAAACACTCCTGTTTAAAAAATCATATTACGGTGTCAATTTCTCATGTAAATGTCCTCTAAATCCTATGAAACAATAATTTAAGTTTTAAGCTAATTATTTTATATGCTATAAACTATGCGCTATATTTTATTCGCGTGTTGTCATAAAAAATATTGACTTCGATTGCGTATATAGAAGCTTTCATGTGTCAATGTGAAAGGTATATGAAGCTCTGGTAACGAAGTTGCTACTCACCGCCTACACATACGTGTAAACGCCATGGTCATAACGTGTATTTAGGGCCATTTAGTATGGTTTTAAAATATTAATTATTTCGATTAAAAAATAACTCACGCCCATCTCGAGTAGGAATATACAGTATAACCATCCAGGCCTTTAGCCATTTCTTTGTCAAACAGCTTTTCCCATGTATCTGCATTGTCGTCCACCTAAATATGTTTAATAAAATAGCCGTTAGCCCACGACGTTCAAGTTTCGAATCAAAAAAATCAAATGACTAGTGAAGAAAAATAAAGTGT
Source organism: Lepidozona retiporosa (assembly GCA_032360285.1). Classification (NCBI taxonomy): domain Eukaryota; kingdom Metazoa; phylum Mollusca; class Polyplacophora; order Chitonida; family Ischnochitonidae; genus Lepidozona; species Lepidozona retiporosa. The sequence goes on along the minus strand of JAUOBW010240211.1, from coordinate 2,747 downwards.
TTTACGTTCTAGTATCGAGAACTTTTTGAAAAAATACGTTTTGTAGAAAGAAATCATGACTTACCAATGACCCTTTTCCAGTATCAAACCTTTCGTTGTTTCTCAATTTGTAAGTAACCTTTGCTACGGAAGCCCTTACAATTATTTCACCTTCGTATTCAACTGGACCGCCGAGCAATAGTTGTATGTTAATGTTTCGATTAGTGATCGGGCTACAAACAGAAATTATATAGCTAGTGTCATGGATGGGAAATAAAGGAGTTTAAGCAATATACTAATATAATAAAATTATAAATTATTTGAATTAATTTAAACGGTATAAATGTACTGATACAGTAATTGGGAATTAAGCTACATAAGGGTGGCTTTTTAATACCCAGATTGCATAATTTTAGTTATATTTTTAGTTCTATAGTATATAGAAAGTGCTTAAAAAACGTTTTTGTTAATATCAGCATTTAGTAGGAAAAATGGTCAAAATGGTTTTCTATAAACGATACCTTGTAGATGAAAATATGTTTTCAACTGGTAGTTAAAATTAATTAGTTTAAATTAAAAAATAATAAAGTTTTATCCAAAATAAAATCCAAGTTAAATGATAATAATAATACAAATTTATAAATAAAGTCAGCATAATTTTGATATTTAGTTATTTTCATGAATTTTTAGCTAATTTTCTGAAAAATGACTCAAATTAACTTAATATAAAAGTTCTAATTCATAATATATACCACTTTGGTGGTACTATCAAAGTTTTAAGGTATAATGAATACTTCGTTAAACCCTTTAGCACGCACTATTATTAAAAAAAAATTGGATTAAAAAATACTAATATTAACTTTTAAATTTACTTACCTTTTCAGATCCTTTTCATTAATCTTCTGGAGTATTTGAGGCGATGTAAGGTTACTTATCAAAGTGCGGTTATAAGACCATAGTTCCAATATTGACGAGGGGATGCATTCAGTATTATTCACCCTAAATTAAATTATAAACATATATTAAGTTTACACAATTATTTGAATTCATTTCAAATAAACAGGAGAAATGACCTTCCTTAATGGTCAGAAGAATCTTCGTTACCTCAATAAAATATTAACTTTCGTTCGAAGAAATATTTTGAAAATGTTTATAAAATGCTAATATCTGAGACGTAGGTACTGGATAAGTCACATTTACGTTTTTGTTGTTGTTGTTGTAAAAACCAGATAATTTTGTCTGAGGCTAAGTGTTATTGTTTTTATAAAATTTTAGCTCATCTGTTCTTATTTACTTCTTCTGACAATTTTAATAATTAGAAATTACTCTTTTTTTGGGGGGGGAATCGGGGTTCACCCTAATCTTGCGATTGTGAAAAACAACTACCACACGTACTCTCTCACCCACGTCAATACGAATGATAGCAAAGGAAAGGAAATTACTGGATAGCTTTTCCAGTAATTTGTTGCCGCAAAGAGGTAGTTTGTGCTATATACTTGCTAAATCACTCCGAAAATAAATCCATAGTATAGCCTCAGTAATATGGGGCCTAGGATTTTCAATTCCCTTCCCAAACAATTACGAGACCTTTCAAATGTGAATGTGGGAAATTTCCCAACCATGTTAAAAATGAGTGTATATCCCTGATGAACCTCATCTCCCTGGATATTAATGAACCTAACAGCATTATAAACATAGTATGGTAAGCCGATACAGTGCTCCTCCGCATTTGCATTTAGATGATACAGTCGGTGTTACCGGCGAAAAATAGTCTAGAATACTAAAAGCAAAGACACCAACAAGACAAAAGTAAAGTAAAGCCACCTTAAAAAAATGTCGTCGCTTTTTTTCGACTTTGTTTTCTCTGAAAACGTATAAATATTCAGTAATGATTTATGAGAAATCAAAAGGATCACTTATGAAAAACCTTCGCTTGAAAGCCCTATTCGCAACTTAAATGAATTTCGCCATTTTTAGCCCTTTTAGAAAAAGTTTAAATAAAAACAACTAGTTAAAAAAAAGGAATCGGTAAAATACCTATAACAGATGTCATCCCACTGTATATCATTTGTACCGTTAGCAATCTGTACCACCTTCGTGTTTAAGTCGTATAACTGTAAAAATAAAGTTTATTCGTGAAAGATAACTCACCTAAAGGCGCATACAAATCTTTTATAGTTTTTTTAAGACGCGGTTGTGCATCCTGAAAGCACCCTCTGAACAAATAATCATAACTTCTGTGCTATTTATTTTTCGATAGAGATTTCTTTTTCGTTTCCCAGTGGATCATCCGAAGTTAGTTGAATATATACAGGTGTAAAAAAACAATTAAATGCCTGCTCAACATGTTATGATAGAGATTACCAATAAACTTGTGTGTTAGCTTTTTAAATACCTTTACGGAAATTACCGTGTCCGTTTTGTAGAATGAAAGAGATAGAATAAAAATAATTAAATCTATCACTTTCTTGGGCGAAACTTTTATTTGGAAAATTCCGCGGTTCTGTACGAGAGTATATTTTTTTTATTTTAGCGGTTTTTCTGTTAATGTTTTTTAGAAAATTTCGCTGGAATAAACTTTCATGGCTGGGATTTTTGTTTAGCAATTTCTGAATGAAACTTTACCGTGTAAATAGGTTAAAATACGCATAAACACTCGATGAAAATTTTATTTTTCTAAAATAAATTTTGGTTGGCAAAACTAAAAAAAAATCCATAAGGATCTTAAATTAATAATTCAATCTACTAAGCAACAACATTAAAATAAT
>JAUOBW010240100.1:0-11871 GCA_032360285.1 Lepidozona retiporosa | reverse complement strand
GGAAAATTCACCAAATTTAAGCTCAATCGGAATAAGCGTCCTGAAGTTATTAAAATACATATTGTCGGCCACCATGCTAAAATCAAATTAAAATTATTTCGAATATTGATACACCGCAAGTTATTACCTTTCCATTTTGTTCCTCCGCTTAATATCAACTCGGCAACATCAGAGAAAGAGCTGGGTTCGACATATTCAAACTCTGACGAGAGACTTGATTCGTAATAATTTTGCGAGTTTGCAAATGGTGCCACCTGAAAATAAATGACGTTATGTTAATAGGTTTACTGGGTTTCCAAAAATGTTTAAAGTCCACTTACTTCATCTGCCCCCATTTAAAAGTTTTTGCATTATAAGTTTCGATGTTATTATTTAAAATGTTTGAAATTCACAATATTTTGGCTTAAAGTAGTGACTGAAAAGCAATTTATAGTTAAATTTAAATTTTAGGCCTAAAACCCTTTTCTTAAAACATTTAGCGGTCTCGGATCAAAAAACGAGTATTTTCAGAGGATGGCCATATAGCTCAAAACATTCATGGTATGTTGCTCTAATTTGATAACAAATTTGAAAAAAAAAATGAGCAGATTTCATGAAACATGACGTTGATTTAAGGCCTAAAAAAAAATTTTCTCCGTTGAGGAGCTAGGCCCCTGGGAATGAAAATTTTCTGCCGATAACCATATAGGTCAAAATATCCCCTCTAAGTTTCTCTAATTTCATGCAAAATTTTAAGAAAAATTCAAACATTGATAGTAAAACCCTGTTTTTACTTGTTTGAATGGCAGAAAAACAAGAACTTTCGGCAGCTGGCCAATAATAGGTCAAAAGTTACCCTTGCTCCTCTAACTTCATGCAAAATTTTAAAAAAAGTAATAAACAGATTTCGATAAAAATTTAAAACACGTTTATTTTAGGCAAATTTAATTAAGCCCAGTACCAAAAATCAGGATTTTTTTCAAAAACGTGGCTCTGTCACTCACATCCTCTTAGCAGCCTACCAGGTCATGCAAAATTTCAGAAAAATGCAATAAACAGTGTGGAGAAAAATGACCGGAAGAACGAACGGAAGGACAGTGATTTCAAAGGACCCCTTTCGGCTTCGTCAGAGCTCCAAAACAGTTAAAATATAATTTTACAATAAGGTTACAGCAAGCAGATGTTCTTCAAATTGTTGTTGTTGTTGTTGTTATTTAGATTTAATCTCAGTTTCCCATGCTAGCATAACTTAGATGTTTGATATCGGTTAAAAATTTACCAGCCAAGAAACAACAACATACCTCACCCTTTTCCATCTCCATTCTAAACACACAAATAAACTATTTAGTTATTACACAAAATATTTGGCAACATTTTTCATAATTATTAATCCACTATAAAAACAAGTTAGTCTGAAAAGGTTACTATAAAAATACATTTTTTTTATTTTTTAGAAAAATGTTCACCGTCTCCTCATATCATGACCAATCAAAGTATATTTTGTGACCTTATTATGTGTGAAATACTTTCTGTAGCATGTGACCTCACTTGCAATGAAGAAGATAACAAATTTGGTTCTTATAACAAAAAAAAGTAACCGACTAGGCAAACATAATTTTCATAGACCAAAAGCTGAGACATACTTCAAAAAAAATTAAAAACGATTCAAAGAGACTCCATCTCGAGAAATAAACAAGAATGTGAATTTGCTTCTTCTAATAAATATGTTACCAGATTCAACCAGAATTGTCAGCATGTGGAAATATGGATGCAAATATACTCCAAAAGATGCACTTTATGGTCCTTTTACTTCATGCAAAAATATGAAACATTCATAGACTAAATCTTAAAGGAGTGGTCCCACCAAAATAATTAAAAATAATATTTTCTGGATCGTATGATTGTGATAAGTAACAAGGCGGTTGAAAATCTGTTATAATTCTTAGTTTATTATGTAAATCAATGAGTGTCTTATAAAAAATAAAATATTGATTCTGACGACATAGTTTTTACGCTGATTCCAATTATGAAGGTTTTAAAAAGATTTAAAATGGTAGGACCACTCCTTTAAGGGATAGAGAAAAATGTGAATGGTACTTATATTGAGAATTAGAAAAAGAGTTAAATAAGAACGAAAATACCATGAAATACTTTTTATAGTTGCAGTAGAAACAACAAAAGCAGCATAAAAGTACCAACAGTAACAATGGAACGCCAATTGCAAGACCAATCTCAATATTGGGTGGGAACGAATTTCCAACAATAGCTTCCTTTGTTGGTGCCTTAAAGGAAATCTACATTTGAGCTTTGTGTGGTAACTAACCTTAGTTTGGCCCTTTTTGTTTCGATCCCTAAACAACTTGTATTTTGAAGGTTGTAATGCCTTAGGGATGAGCCTTAAATATTTATATAGAATATATTTATTTATTATTCCAAGGCTTATTTATGGGTAAAATATAAAATCAAGGTGACTCCTGCCTTTGTAAGGCTTGCGACAAATCGTCCTTGATAATCAAGTAACAGTATAATTGCCCCATTTAATTTCACCACAGAAACTCACCACTCAAATCTTACAGCCAGAAAATTTTAAGAATTTGTATACAAAAACGGAAAATTTCAAATCACAGTTTTTGTACACGATACTCGATAAATTGTGTACGGTTCCTCTACAAAGTTACTGTAGTTTAATGAGAACAACAAGGATAAATAGCAACAATTAAATCACACCTACATTCAATTTTGTAGTAGACACTGTTGAAGAAATTCCGTAATCTATAAAAATAAGTTCAAACTCTTAATATTCACAATTAGACATTGTATAAAAAAAGTTTCAAAATATTAAATTTTGAAAAATCAGATCAGTATACTTTTTGTGTAAATTTTTTGTAAATTTGGTAAGCATAGACATAGGTCAATCTCAGAAGCTACACAAAATAAAAGACTGTAGAAAAGGAATTGAACAATAAACCACACACCAAAGACAACGAAACTGAAAGCAAAGCGATAAGGTAAAGTTAGTAATATAACAACAACAATACCAAAAATATCAACAAAAAATAAAACCAGAAAGTTCCCACACAAGAGCAAGTCTCACCAAAGATAAAAACAGGCAACATATGTGTATCTTATAGCTCCATGATGTCATAGATCTATACTATGTGATGAGTCTCACTTTCATTTTCACAAAATATAACATCTTTAAAACGAAAAAAAAATGTCGATGAAATAAAAAGCATAGTAAGGCCTTGAGTCTTAGCCAAACATGCAAAAACGATTAGGGATCCCTTTAACCAGGCAACGAGAATTTAATTAAAAAAACGGAATATATTTTGGGAGAAATTGTGACTTTGAAACACTGTACCCAATTAACCTTTAGTATCCACATTATTATCTCTCCTAATACAAAAGTCATAATAAAGCATTTATTTGCAGCCATAAATAAACACTTTAGATTCGCAATTTTATTTTCATAAAGAACACAATTTATAGAAAATAGTTACAAGAATTTCATATTGTTTAAGTCTTTCTTTCACTCATTTATTATTCAATCCCAGCCACCAATAACCGTGAAATAGATCCCTAGTCGTCATCAAATTGACCTTCGGCAACTTCAAATAAATGATGCGACTCAACTTTTGGAGTTGTTGGTTCAGTTACCGCGCATTTTTCATATACGAACGAACTATAATCTGCACTTGATGTATAGCATTGATTGGCAGGTGGGTAGCGGTTGATTGTATTCTGAAAATCGTCAATAACAACTGAATTCAGCCCTTTACGTTTAGTACATGTGTTAGTGACGTCTTTGAGCTCATTGTTTTGTTCAATTTCTTCGTCCCAGTCTTCTTCGTCGGGATTAGCTCGTTTTGGCTTATTTTTGTTCAACGATTTAATTTTAAAACCATACGCAACCCATTCATCATCATCCAATTTATTTTCTTTATCGGCAGTGAAGATTTTCCGCGGCTCTTTGTCTATGATATAAAAACAATAAGATAAACACTTAGTGAATTATGAACACTCAATAGCACATTAGATAAATACAATAAAAGAGAGCAAAATGGGATTACGGTATTTATCTAATAGAGCCGAATGGGATTCATTTAAAAGTCAGGGCACTCGTTAAAAAGTGAGGATGAATATAGTTTAAATTCTTTCCTATTTTTGAAAAACAATCATTTTAGGCCTAAAACCCCATTTTTACCTATTTAAGTGCCTGGAAACTATAATTTTCTACAAGTAGGTGCGCATATGGTTCAATATAAGCCTCTTTATTGGCCTCCAAGAAAACTTAAGAAATTTGTTGAAAAATGAAAATTTTTGGGCATATATATTTTAAATAATTTCGAGAAACGATTTAAAAGAAAAGTCTGTGACTGCACGGATGGATTGAGGAACAGAAAAATTACTAATATTCACAAATTAATTATCTGTTTTCAGCTCCTAAACTGGGTCCGTAATTTCACATAAGATTTAAACGAACAGGTTTTGAAAAATATATCAAAAGCGTTGTTTTAGGCCAAATGTGGCTAAAATCAACACTGGGTACTGGGCAAAGAATATTTTTCAAAATTGCAGACATGCTAAAATGATAAGAAATAATATTTTCTAACTTCTTTTTGACAAAATTCGACCTATTTAAGGGCAAAATGAAGATTTTTACTAGGTCACCAACTAGGTCGAAATACTCCCTCTATTTTAATTAGTCGAAAAACATTGTTTTCAGGGAAATTTAAACACAGTACCGAAAAACGAGAAATTTTTTAACAGATCTGGCTCAGTCACTCGTATCCCCTTAGGATACTATGTATCCCCTTAGGATACTATGACTTCATGTAAAATTTCAGAAAAAGTAATGAACGGTTTTGGAGAAAAATTACCGAACAGAGGGACAGGGGTGATTTCATATCACCCCTCTCGGCTTCTATTGTTTATCTGAAATTTTGCTCATTTTTCGACTGATAACCATCCTATGTTATATAAAAAAACCCTAAGTAACAATCTCTAAATCATACAAAAAATATTCTAAAATAATCAATTATGGGAAGTCTGACAATAAAGAAAAAAAAATGAAATTTTGTCAAAATTTAGATGAGCCCAATTGTGGCTACAAATAAAATTACACTTAATATAATTTGGTTAGCAATAACCGTTAATAAATGCTTGACCAGTCACATTATTCACAAGACTTATTTTATGCAATGACAAAAGTAAGACAAACTAACACCAGCTTACGTTAGCTAAACCTTTGCAATAAAAACCAACGAAAACTTACTGGTATGAGATCTCCATATGGACATTCCTTTATTCATCGCACTGCGAAGAGCATTGTAATTCCACTGAGTGGCTTCATGTTCTGTACTGTCCTCATCATCTTCAGCAATATCACACTGAGTCACATTTTGATTGACAATCTTATCAGGACGCGTCTTTCCTCGCCAATTATTCCCAAGTGACGGATCACGATCAGGATAACTATTTCCTAAAAATTATTACGAAAATAAATAAACCAAAAAACACTTAGTCAGTAGTAATGGACCGCTGGAACCTTATTAAGAAATAACCAAAAAAGCCTTGAACAGGTCCTAAATAGGGCCCAGACCCCAAACGAGTGTTTTCAGCAGGTGGCCATATGCACTGCACTTATAAATTTACTCTATATTGTACTCTAACCTCATGCAAAATTAAAAAAAAAAAATGAACTGATTTTTGGAAAAATACAAAAGTGCTGATCTGAGGACTAACAAGCACAGGTAACAAATGGACTCCCTGAAATCCGACATATTGATACTAATACAATCTATAATAGTTCAAAATCCTAAATAAAAAATTCCCTAAGTAATGTCTAAAGTATATTTTTTGATAGACCTACTAAAACTACAAGCCAAGATAATAATTGACTTAATCTTTAGAATTCGATTTATTTGTGTCCCACTACTCAAATACGAGGATTTCCGACAGTTGCCCATGTGGGTCAAACGAAGCCCCTTATCAATCATCATGCAAAAATTTATAGCACCGTTTTTAAGAAAATTGAAAAAATTTACTTTTTTGTCTATTTTTTCCATTTTTTGGGGCCCGGTACTCAAAAACAAGAATTCTCGACAGGTGCCCATATGGGTCAAATGAAGCCCACTATGAGCCTCTAACTTCAGTATTATTTGTATTTTCTAAAATTGACTCGTTAAGGGGCATGGGACTCGGAAATGAGAATTTTCAGTTGGTGGCCATATGGGTCAAAAGTCACCCACTATGGTCCTCTAACCTTATGCAAAATTTAAAAAATAAGTAATGAACAGATTTTGATAACAATTTCAAAAATGTTGATTTTAGGTCCAGTACCGAAAAACGATATATTTTTTCAAAAATCCGGCTTTGTCACTTTCCTTACTTTAGGATGCTAGAATTTCACTGAAATTTCATGAACGATTAATGATAAAAAGTGTTTCGGACAAACAGGGGTGAATTTATAGGACTCTGTCGGCTTCCCTGGGAGTCCAATAATAATAATCAAGTGTTTTATCCCATTCAATTGCTTATTAGCATTTATTCACACGCATAAATTATATTACATCCTGAGTTCACAGGAAAAAAATACATCATTCTATATTAGTTAGAATTGAAAAAAATTGTTGTTTTATTTTTGGATAAATAATTTGAATAGGTGATAGGCCTATCAAAGAATAATTGGACAGCACGCTTTTACCGCAAATGAAAAGGAGATTTGATAATACCTTTGATATTAAGTACACCTTGATGCTATTACGTAAGCCTCATTGAAAGGCCTGGGCTATAGTAAACAAATCATTTGTAAATATTTTCATGTATTATACTATAGTATATATTTGTGATAGAAGCAAAATTTATAATTTAACCACTACTTTGCTGAACAATTGACCACCGTATGTTGCTATCAAGCCGTTCAGAGATGGCCGGTGTGGCGAAAATATATTAAAAGTAAATTATTTAGCATAAGAGACAGTTTGCTTACTGACGCTAGTTTCCTTATAAATAATTCCTAAGAATTGAATATAAATCATGTCTAAATAATTTTAACAAAGAAGTTATTTTTATTACATGTAATAAAATTTTACCCTTGGGCCTATTGGGATTAATATAATTTATGGTATAAAAATAGACTACTTTAAAACAAAAACAACATTGTACTAACTGATTGTTTGAAAAAACGAATACAAAAATACAGGAAATAACATAGTGAGTGTGATTTGCTGATGTCAGCAACATAGGAAACCGTGGAAGACACCCTCCTATTTATGCAAGATAAGTAACTTTAATTTCAATTGCATAAAAATGATTTTATATTTATAACTAAAAAATTCTGCATTATTAATATTAGAAATTCTCCTCAAGTATTTGAAAGGTTTACCTCAATTACCTGGAGTTAATTTTGGAATATTCTTCAGGTTGATTTTGAATTCATTTTCATCGATGTCTAAACATTTCAAATTCTTTAACTTCATAACAACATCTGGTATTTTCTGCAGCCTATTGTGAAACATATCTAAGCAGGCCAATCCAGTAATATTTTCAATAGATTGAGGTAGATCTGTCAACAAGTTGTTATCCAAGCGTAACTCCGTCAAGTTGACCATGTTCCCTATATCGTCAGGTAACGCTTCCAGTTGATTCTTTGAAAGCTGTAAAAATTCTAAATTTGTAAGCTGACAGAATGACGACGGCAAATCTCGTAACATGTTCTGCCCCAAGTCTAACCATGTCAATGAGCAAAGTTCGCCAAATCTTTCAGGTAAATAGGCTAATTGATTTTCATTAAGATTTGCTTTTTCGAGTTTTCTTAGTTCACAAAAGGAGTCTGGTAATAGCTTTAACCAATTTCCATTCTGAAAGTTACTTCTTTCGAGTTCACAAATAACACTTCCAATATGAAGATATTCCAGGTTCTTTAAACAACCAAATTTCTCCGAGAATGAACTCATAAAATTTGCGCCTAACTCCAATCTACGTAAAGACGGTGAATTTTCACAAAAACTATCATCAATCTGTTCGTCTTGAAGGGAATTTGAACTCAACGATATCTCCTCAATATTATTTAAATTTCGAAACCAAATTGGTAAATCTTCAATTGCGTTGTTTTCTAAAAATAGCTTTTCAATCACATGGGCAGAACCGAAACGTTCCGGCAGACACTCTAGTTTATTGTTTGAAAAGTCGAAAAACGTGACAGCTTGCAGTTCGCTAAAACTATCTGGCAACGATTGTATACAGTTGTCATTAAAATTAAGAACATTCAAAGTTTTAATTAGACCAAGATCATTAGGAACACTGCTCAACTCGTTATTCATTACTTCAATGCTTTTAAGAGATTTTAACCGTGAAATATTTACCGGTAAATGCGTAAGCTTATTTTCGTCAAGATACAATTCCTCTAATAACTCAAGCTCAACTATCCTACAGGGTAATATATTTAATTTATTTCCAATCGCTGAAAATACACGTAGGAATTTTAAACAGCCGATATCGTCAGGTAAGTAAGCCAATTGATTTTCATTCAAATTTAAATATTCTAAATGAACGAGTGTTTCGACGCTAATTAAAAACTCTTCAAGGTCATTGCCAACAATGCTTAAGTGTTTTAGTAAAGATAACTTACAGAAGTCAATTGGTAAACTTTGCAAGTTATTATGGTCAAGCGTTAGAAATTTTAATCGATCAGTTGGTAATGAAATCAAGGCTTGTGGAATTTCGTAGATATCATATCCAGACAGATCAATTTCATCTTCATCGTTATCTTCAGTAAACTTTTGGAAGACAGAATTTATGTCGACGTCCATTATACCTTTCCTAAAAGAAGAAATAAACAAGTAATGAGAATCAAATAGTAATATAATGGGAAAGCGATTGTCTGGACGTTAAGAATTCTTTTCATTTTATGATTTCAAAATTGAATTTTTTATAAAAGACCTTGGCTAACTGTTTAAATCTAGGAGAATGACAAAAAATAGTCTTTATGAGCCCTTAACTTTCAATAGCAAATAATGCCAGATCTTCAGTAAAACATGTATGGTCTTATTTATAAAACTACCTTATTTTACAGCCCCAGCACCCCAAAATCTATAAACAAGAGTACACTAACTTCATACAGATTTTAAAAAACAAGATGAACAGAGAAGACATTTTTACATACAAATGACCCACTAGTGAAAAACAGATTGCAGATGAAAATATGAGTGTATAGATCTATACAAAGGACTATACAGGGCCTGAAATAAGCGCCGGACACCGGTCAATGACCGGCATGATTTGTGTGTTGACCGGCGTGAACTGCATTCACACCGGTCATTTGACCGGCCTGTTTCCAAAACTTATAGTACCAAATAGTGTATATTTGACTTTATTTCCACAACTTTTTTCAATGATAAATACACAGAAAGCACTTAATGGAATGTTAAGATAATAAATACATTATAAGCAGGTTTATAATGTATAATTAGAGCTAAGCTTCATTTTACTTATTCAATTTGACCGGTGTGAATGTCATCTGACCGGCGTGACTGAAAATTTTATTTCAGGGCCTGCTATGTGTGTACATTTGCAAGATTTTTCCCTTAGCCCCAGGGCAATCATTATAATAGTTTTCCGGCTTTAGTGCATTCACCAAAAATTAGTTTAATCACTATTATAATAACAGTATTTCGTATTATAGTCATTTTCATAATCCCCTAGGCTATCGCCAAATGTTTTCCCCAACGACCAGACATTTTCCACACCCCTGTGAATTCACAAAGGTTTTGTGTCTGACTGCCTGGGGCAGGGGGAGAGTGACCTAGGAAGTAAAACATAAACAATATGCAAAATCGTACCGATATACAGATGACAATTATAGACTATCTCACATAAAAATTTAGAGAAAAACAAAACATCTGTTTGTTGACCCTTTCCCTAGTTAACTTGTGATTTGAAAAGGTTTAGGTCGTCCAGGGTGCCAGACACAAGGTTTCTAGTTGTAATTAGCATTAATTATAGTTTGTTTTGTGTTCTCATTTAATAATATATACAAGTATACTTCATACCCAAAACATGCCAATTACACCTGTCACTCAATGGAAGAACGTCATTTTAGGCAAGGCACTCAATTTAACTAGAAGAAAATATTCACATAGAAAAGCAATTTTTTTTGGCATTAGAAGAAATTTTTACACGTTCAAGGGGCCTACAATCTCGGACAAAATATATTTGCATTTTCAAATGCTTCAAAAAGTCGAACGTCAAGTCACCACAAGTATTCTAAAATTGAAGCTGTTGACAACCCCATTGACAAAATTTAGTTTCAGCTTTGGTCTTAGCTTTAGAATTTAAAATCTTAGAGAAGAATTAGAAATTTTATGTAAAACAAGAAGCGGTCATATACAACCATTGCCGCATAAGAGAGAATAGGCATAATAGTTCGTTTTTTCGGAAACATTCTCATTCATAATTAGTTTGCGCGTCTCGATTTCAGCCAGAATGTCTGATTGTTGCAAAATATTCTGACCAGGATTGTCTTAGAAATTTATCTTTTCGATTTTTAAGAGAAAATCAGGCCAATTACAGCCAATATCGACTTACATAAATCGAAAAAATCGATTTTCCAAGTTTTATGGATAAAAGTAACAACGGAATGTCTGATTGTTGCAAAATATTCTGTCCAGGATTGTAGGGTCCGGAAACAAGAATTTTCGACAGGTGTCCCATATGGTTCAAAAGAAGCTTTCTAACATCATGCAAAATTTAAAAGAAATTGAACGCATGGTTTTCGATAAAATTTAAAAAATGTTACTTTAGGCCTAAAAACCATATTTTTTACTAGATTAAGGGCATGACATCGGCAACGATCATTTTCTACAGGGGGCACCATATGATTCAAAAGAAGCCTCATAACAGGCCAAAATTTACAAAAAGAAATAATGTATGGTTTTCGAGAATTTTTTTTTTATTTATGCCTAAAAACCTATATTTTACCTCTTTAGGGGACTTGGGCCAGGCCACCAGAATTTTTGACAGCTTTCAAAACAAGCCCTATATGGGCCTGTAAGATCATGCAAAAAATAGTTAACATACAGTTTTTGAGAAAATTTGAAAACGTCATTTTTTGTCACAAAATAACCATTTTTTGGGCATATTTAGGCCCAAAACTGTACAAAATTTTAAATAATTTCGTCAAGCGGTTTTTGAGAAAAGTATGTGACTGACGAATGGATGCACTGATGGATGTGAATTTATATTATAGGACCAACATGAAAAAGTATTATACGTAAATTATTATTTATTATCATAAACAATTTCAGAACAGAATCAGAACATGATTTATAGAAAAAAAATATAATTTTGTAACACATTTTAGTGTATACATTTTCAAACCAACACATTTAAACAATCAGAAATTTTAAATATCATAAAAAAAAAGAAATAGCAAAATCAGGACATAATTTCAAGACAGAAATCAAAAAAAAATTTTTTATTAAATCTGAGATTTATGAAGGTGGACAAAAGAGAATTTACAACGAGTGACAACACTTTACACAATCTTTTTTAAATCTTGTAAAACCTTGTTTATATGCCCAAAATGAGCATAAATTATTTTTAAAGATTTAATAGGCACTTTTTACATTTTAGATTTATACATTTTAGCAAAATATCATGAAAAATAAATTCATAGATTCTAGGAAGAAGTTTTTTACAAGATATAATAAGGATGATATTTTTAAAATCAAGCTTTCTGATCGGTCGAGAGCATTGTTGTTTGCGATTTTACGTCATTCATTACCTCACTCACTTGCTTATAAGCCCTTCACATATACACATCAAGGGTAAACATGGTTTTATATACAGAGACACACTCAAAAGAAATCCAAAACTTCTAATATGAAACGA
>JAUOBW010240099.1:0-15065 GCA_032360285.1 Lepidozona retiporosa | reverse complement strand
CTTCTAGATAAAATAATTTTTTAAAACATAAACTTGTTTATATATACACCTATCGCGACTAAATAATTTTATGACGTTTTACCCCTCTACATTTCCCACAGTCTCCTAAAGTTTTTATTCATAAATAGTGTAGGTTGTTCGTTCTTTTATGATTGAATTCCCATTTGACATTAAAGAAATTAAACACATAATTAAAATTAACAATATATCCCAATTGAGAATAAATCATGAAAAGATTAAGTTCTAACGCAATATATAATTAAAAACAATAGGAGATTGGAGGAAACTTAGAGGGGTAAAACGTCATAAAATATTTTAGTAGCGATAGGTGTATTGTTATAATATGGCAAAAACTTTTGTGCAATGTAAAATAATTGACACAAGTCACATCGTGCCCCCGCATTCAAGGTGGCGTCAAAGAAACGTATCAAGAGATTTTATATCCAGTTGCTATCAATAGTACAAGGTACAGTTCTAAAACAGTGTTCCGACATAGAGAATAAGCAAAAAAGATGCGTTATTTTTTTAATATAAATAGGTAACTATTTACAATACGAACTATAAACAAAATATTGCATTTGTATATGCATGTTACTTAAAAAGTTGAGTATCTATGAATAAAATATTTTATTTATTTCTATGATTTATTTCGGTTCCAGGTTTACCATCGTGTACGGTAAAAATCAAAAGTTTAATTTTTAAAACAAGAAATGGGCTTGGAAAGACGGATTTCCTAGTAGAGTTTTCACAAAAATAGAGAAAAAAATTACTACGTTTTAAAATTATTTTATTTTAAAAACCCAATTAGCTATTTCACAAAGCGGGTCTAACACTATATACCTCTAAATTTCTGTTTGGGATTTTACACTCTAATTTATAGATCCACCCAAGAAAGTCTTATAACCTTTTTATATCCATTGGTTGCGGTGATTTTTCCACAAACAATGATAGGGATGAAATACATATATCCATCAACAATAATAGTTCCCATCATGGGTAAATAATATTATTGTCCTTACGATATAGTCGATGTTTTATATACTTTAAAGTAAGAAGCTTTCGCAATATCGCGAACTTATGACAACATCGCGAAAGTTGGTTTTTACCCAAATCCTGAAGAAACGGAAAGAGTATTTTTGCTAATATCGCAATTTATTGTAACGCGTGAATAATTTTAGTAAAAATTGATTTTCTAAGACCGTATTATTCCGTAAATAAGTCCGACCCAAATAAAGGCACAATATTAGTAGATATTTTTGTCATTGCATGTATAGTGCGAGTAACACTTTATTAATGTTTGTAGATCACAGAAGAACATGTTCATAACTTACTTAGGGGAATATTGATAGGGAAAATCAAGTAGTAAGAAAAATAATATTTGAGTTTAATTGTTCTAAATATGTTTATTTACTTGTTTCACTTCGCCCCCCAAATGTAAGTCTCTTTTTATAAACCTTACCTGCTAGCCCCTTAATGAAATCATTCTTTTAATTTTTTTGCTAGCCGCCCTTAAAATAAAAAGTCCTTTAGCCCCCTTTTTTACCCTTTGATTTTTCGTTCAATTGCTCTAAATGGGATGCGGTGAAAACTATGTAAGCCCATAAGAAAAACCTGTTAGCCATAAGCCAACGGATTAGTATAGTACATTAACTGTAGAAAAATTTGTATCAGATTTAATGAATTGCAAAATTTTGTTCCCGCAAAAAATATTAAAAATTGTCATTCCTGAAAGTTTTTTCTGCGAAAGTTTCTTTCTTTACTTCTTTAAAATAATTAATAATAATTTTTCTCTTGAATACAAGTTTTAACAAAAACCAAAAACAATCACAGGCTATTTTAATTTACTTTAAAATTGTCTGATATAGGTCGGTGTTTTAACAGTTCTTTTTCACCTACAGGTGTGGACAAGCTATGACGTAACGAATATGAAAACTGGCTTCTGAAAATTTTATTGATCTGTTTATTTCTGATGCGCTTGCCAATTGCGTCATCTTGCGGCGTACTAATCGTGTACCCAAGTGGTGAATGTGAACGATCAATAGGTGAACTCTCCGTCTGTGGAAGGTCAATTTTTGAACGATCAATTGCTAATTGTGAACAAGGTTCATTATCATTGAATTCTGAATTTTGTATATCAAAGTTATCGGTTTTAATATTTAACTTGCCGTTTTTTAAATTCTTTATATCAATTTTAATACTAGTGACTGGATTGTTATTAATCTCGTTAGTACATGTTTCATTATCATTGCCAGTGTCATTTTCTGGTGAGTCAAAACTCGAATTCGGAGAAATATCTGAATTCTTAAACGTATACTGTTTACTGCCGTATACGCACGTAGAAATACTCTCATGTACATTTGTTTGTGGTTTGGGTTTTTGTTTTGGTGTATCGTCGCCGGATTCATCACAGCTACTATATTGCAAAGCACGTCTGAAAACACCATGAGCGGGAGGGGAGAGACGATTCGGATTCTCTTCATTCACTGCGTTTATATTACTGCATTGCTTGTTGAGCGACAAATGCAATTTCTTTCTTGGTTTTGTAACCTGCTCATCAATCGTGCTCTGCTTCTTCAATGTTCCTTTTCGCAATAATCTTGGCGATCCTTGGAAAAACGGCAACGATTTCGTTCTATTTCGTCGAGACTTGCCAATTTCGCTATCTGAATTAGTAGCATCTTCTTTAATGGTCGCTTTCTTTAACTTTTGAGCGTTTACCCACACACTAAACGGATCGATGACTGCAGCATGGTATGTTTTAGGCAGTTTTGATCGCATCGCCGTTTGAACATCACTAATAAAGCGTTTAGTCTCTTCATCCTGCTGGCTATCAAAATATTCAAAAAACGTTTTGCTCAGTCTTTTACTCATCGGCCTTTCGTCATCTTTATCCATAGCTTTAAACGCTTGGTAAATAGAACTTTCGCTAAATGATCGACGATTTCGTCTATCTCTACCGACACTATTTCTCTTTGGTCGTAATTTAACCGTGTTATCGCTTTCGTCTGAAGACCCCCCATACACAGAGCTTCCAGAGCTATCAAAAAATCGACCACTATCAATTACTTTAATTTGAGACGCTATGAGTGACTGACTTCTGGTGAATTTTCTAGGATGTAAGGAACCGTTTCTTAAACTATCTTCTTGCAGAGTCTTGATATCTGAAGTTACATGTTTTTCAGTAAAAAGAGAGTTACTTCGAGGACGATACAAATGTGGTAAGTCTATTATATCCATATCTCTCAGATCGTTAGCACTGCGACTAAGCTGTTCAAATTTCTCTACATTCTTATAAATTTGCTCGTCAAAATCCTCAACTCGAATACCGTTTACACATACATTTATGTCTGGTGCTGCGATAAATAAAGCTTCATCTTTATTAGCAATCTTTTTATCAAAATCTAAATTCAACCGCAACCCACTATCTCGGCGAACTTCATTGGTTGACAAGGCGGAGGAATCGCTCGCGTAGCCGTTAGTGTAATCACCATCGCTTCCATTGTAAACGTTTAGATTATCTTTTGAATTTGGATTTGAAATTGTTGAAAGTCTTTTTTCTTCTTCCGACGATTGATCGGTTTCTTCAGTAGTTTCCTCGTTAAGATCCAGCATCGGAACCCAGGATTGACTACGTAGACAATTCTCGAGACTTATTTTGTGCTTAAGGTTTATAATATCACTATTGGGATGCAACGATTGACTACGTGGACGTAAATCAGTGAATTCTCGATCGACGTTAAGAAATGTTTTATCTATGACAGATCTGCTTCTTGAAAACGGTGAGTTTTTTTCTAAAATTTCTGGAACGAATAGTTCAGGATGAAGGATGCTCATGTTATTTGTCGGTTGTAATATCTTTGGAAGTTTGGCTGCAGATCTGGATCGGAGTGGACTCTGATTGCTCACAGATCTAATAAGTTTAGGGTGGTAATCACCGATTACTCCATCGTCCTGCGCCCCAAACGTAAAGTCTTCATTAAAATCTAAGTTTGAGAAACCACTAAACGAACGACTTCTTCGTTTTTCTTTCAATGAGTCACGTTTCCTTAATTCGATGTCATTTCCTAAAGAAATTCTATCTTCGCAGGTACGACAGTTGGGATTACTACATGGTTGGTGTACAATATTAATGTCTTTATTGTTTTTGAAAAAAGCAGTTTTTATAAAATTCTTTTTGGCTAGTCTTGGACTTGCTTTAGATTTATCGTCTGTTTGAGTTTCAGGTCTAATCAGTCCTGGGATAAAGTTCTGAGGTACTTGTTTATCATTGTCCGACGATTTTGCGTTGCGTTTTTCGCTTCGACGACGGTGCAGAAGCGATATCGGCATAATGAGCTGAGGGTCGATCTATAAAATAATAAAAAGACAATCATAATAATAATATATAGGAAAAATATACAAATGTAATAAAGTATAGACTGGCTAGTTTATAGGATATAAAGTAAATACAGGTCCCAGTGTACACTGGGAAAGACTTATTGTGTTTTGTCTACATTAAACTTTTTATATAATTTACTACTCGAAGCCAACTTTAATTTCAAGAATTGGTTCACAATAAGAATATTGGTTAAATTTCGCTTTTTTTAGAGAGATTTATTAAAAGATAAAGAAGCATTTGGTTGAGCAAGATATAATGCCGTTTTTTTGTTGTTTTTTCAATTGGTTGTTTTATATTAAGCAGTATAGTGCGCCATATTATACCAAACAAAATATCTTAGCATGTGATACAAAAAAGATTCTTTTTATTTTCATGAAATTTATTGTATGAAAAATAGTTTCATTCCAGGTAACTCGATGGTTTAATTACAGTGGTGGAAAAATACATTTTGAATCAAATTAAGTGTAAACCGGTCCTCAGATATTTAGTTCCCGGATCTTATTGGTTTCACATTGGTGTTATGAAGTTAACACATATGAAAATAAAAAGTGCGGGGAAAGGCACGGGAAATTTATATCAACCACCTAATAATGCAGCCAGATATTCGTATATTTATATATTCGTATATTATCTTTAAGAAAAAAAAATCTTAAAACTAACTATGTAACTATAACTAACCAAATATATTTTAAATAATGACTGTTACGAATTTTATGTAATATAACATTTCTCAGGAATCCTAAACAAAATTAGGAAAAAAATGGATTAAAAAAAAATGTATATAAAATTTAAAAAGTTTACAAAACACGCATCATACTATAAGTTTATGATATTTGGCAAAACAACTGAACTTTTAAATTATTCTGTTTAATACAAGAATGCCTTACATAATTATTCGGCATACCAAAATTTAACCTTTTTAATGGTAATATAATAAAATCTACATAACAAATAACCAACACTCTATTGAAATTATCAATGCCAAACATGTATAGGTTCCTTTAAGATAATTGATTTGAACAAGTGTCTCACGGTGCAATTGATTTGAACAAGTGTCTCACGGTGCAATTGACCTTTATCACTAAAAAGGTTAAGCATATATATATGTATGTTTGCTCCATAAGAGAAAGATAGTTTGTAGACAATTTGAATGCTAACAAAGAAAACTCAATTGTACCGTTGTAAAATATATAATTATTTATGGTATCGCGGTTATGTAACTGCGTAGATACATATTTTTCTAAACATGCATTTAAATTGCATTGCTTTTAATCTAATTGTTTAACAATAACCGATACGAGGAGGGATTTTTGCTCGCGGCCTTATAAAGATTTAAGATTAATTTAAGATCAAAAACAGTGTAATAACGATTTGTATAAATGAATTCCTCGATTTTATAGTCATTTTAGCTACCTCATCGGACAAAACAAAGTCAGACACAATTTTAGTCGAACAAAATTATTATTCAGACAAAATTTAAGTCACCTCTGGAAAATTTAGTGACTTTTTTCCGACTAAAAATTCTATCCGACTAAAATTTTGTCTTTCTTTAAATTTATCTTATTACATAATTTAAAGAATAAAATCTCTTTTCACTATGAACGTAAAGTTCAAAAGGACAATTTTCAACAGCCCCCGTTTTGAAAATAAAATTTGGACAAATATATTAGTCGGATATAATTTTAGTCACTCTTAAAAAAATTAGTCACTTTTGTCGACCTGAATTTAACACTTAAATTTTAGAATTTTTGCTGACTTAGAAATCATAGCGTCAAGTAATTTCTAACTCTCATAAATGTAAATGGTCCTGAACTGGACCAGCATGATGATGTGGAGAGCATTTTGATCAAACACACATAAGGTCACACACAGTAAAAGATAGATAGTGCTGTCATAGAAAATATATAAAGTCACTAAACATAGTTTTCAAGAACCTTAAAACAAGCATAACTTGAGAACCGATACAAAATTTTCAAAAAAAAGAAATTTTATATTAGCCGAACTTTTTTTACAATGTCCACTCCTATTAAGAATGATTGATTTTATTGACCGTAAACTTCTAGGTTAGGGTTAAAGAACGATGTATTACACGATTTAAATTGGGGCAGCTAAGTGAAATGTTGGGAAGTTGGCATTAGTTAGCTAAAAATCTCCACGAAATTAAGAACTTTGAAAAATGCCACTATCTACATCGATTAAGCGTCCTTTGGCTTTCTAGAGGGCAGCTTATTCGAGGTGGTGTTTATTAAATTGTTTTTATTTATCTATGAAAAATCATTCAAAAATAAAAATAAATATTCAAAAATTACCCTTTCTGCTTATGTTTGGGACATACAGGTTATGCATAACATTGCATCTGTCACAGTGCAAAATGTAACACAAGTGATAAATGTAATAATAAACGTCAAAACGTCTTCGTCAAAAGAACATCTACCCCAAATATTAAGCATTTTAATGTCTACTAGCGTTTCACTTAGCGTTTCACTTAGCGTTTCACTTAGCGTTTCACTTAGCGTTTCACTAAAAAATCAATCTAGATAAACGAAAGGAAAGCTTGGCAATACCAACCAATACCAATCAACCCATAAATGCGTGGATTCACAATGAACCAGACAAAGTATTGGATTTAAGAAGGTCAATTTAAAAAATGATATGCTAACTACAAAGCATCTTTCAAAAATTAAAAAATATTTAAAAACTACCCTTTCTGCTTATGTTTGTGAAATTAAGAATAAATAAAGAAAAGCTACTTTAAATGGTCTATTTTTAAAAAATTACCATCATAAAGTAATATTTAAAAAAAAATCCCACTATGCCTTCAAGAAAAACTTGAAATAATTTTATACAAAAACAATTACTGTACAAAAAAACACAATTAATTTCTAAATGCCAGCATAAATTGTTTGAGCTAACTTTGATTTGCATCGCAGCAACCAAATTACTCAAAAAGTACACACCTAAACAATACGACTTTCTGATAGTACTCACTGAGCTCTACATTTTATAAAAAACCTTTTTTTAAAGATTTTCGACAATTAATAAATTACGTCATAATTGAAACTGCAAAATATGGTCATTTTTTGCAATTGGGTCACAAACTCTAGAAAACCACAGATTTAAAAATAATAAATAATGCCATTTGTTGCAACATCTCTTTCAAATCTATCCATTAAAATCATTAATTTATATTGGGGCCCCACATCAGACCAACTGGAAAACTTTATTTTTATCCGTGCACCCATATCTGTCAAATTAAACACTCAAAACCTTTTTTTGAAAATGGGTCAGAATGTTCTGTTGGTAGCTCTCTGACTGACTAATAAATTTATAACAGCTATACATATTGTTGCAATGTAATCCCTGTCGACTTTTTAATTAAGCATAAAACTTTCCTTGCTATAATGAAATCATCAGAGGGTTTTACAGAATTTTTTTAATTGATTTGCGAAAGATTTTGATATAAGATATAATAGAGCATCGAATTTTTCTAACTAAATTAAAGTGTGTGGTTCTCTGATAACTAACATTTATCGGTAACCGATACATGTTTTCCTCAGGATTTCTTAAGGGCACAACCTGGCACTCGGGTTTTCTACTGTATGTAATTGATATGTTCCTATCTGTTGACTACATTCTTCTATCGTATGTCAGTGATCCCTGGTTTACTTTTACACACATATTTTTAACTCTATTAATTCCGGGTTTTTCTCACAGTAGTAGTATTTCTTTATTTAAAACGGGCAAGAACATATTATTTAGTTACACCTAACGGTTAACTTTTTACACCTATTAAAACTACCGTATATATATAAAAATGATAATATATACAAATAATATTGTACATATTATAAAGTAAAGTAGAAAATTTAACAAAAAATAATATAAAATAACCTTTAGACAGTATTAATTTAGCCAATGCCCTAAAAAGCTTGCATAATCTGTAAGGGCATTAATATGGGATCCATCTCTTAATACAACTTTTAAACTTATTCCATTTTTGAGGAACTAAGTTTCATATCAGAGGACCAAGGTATCTTAATGAGTCTTTTTCATATTTGATATTATTTATTAACCTTAGGTATGAAAATCTGTTGATACTATTTATTAACCTTAGGTATGAAATTCTGGGTTTACTCGCGTAATAGGACTGATAGAATCTGTCTTAGTAAAATGTCTTCATACTTGGAGGAGATATATTATTAAATGATTTATATAGAGTTCGATTTTCAAGTACTGTATATTACGATAGTGAATTGACACGAGTCATCCTTGATGAGCAAATGAACTTAAGTCATCTTTATAAACAAGTCTGAGTGCTCTTTCATGTGAATTATTATTTTTTTATTAAGTTTCCTACTGTGAAACATTCAAGTTAATGGGGGATGCATCGGGAGGTGTGGTGGTTGTAGTACCACTTTTTTTTGAAAAAATGAATTTCTCACGAACGAAATCAGATTTGATAAAATAATTTATAATATGTGAACGAAGCTAGTTTGAGAATATTATTTAGTAATTATTTAGTGTTTTAGGGGCAAATTCGGACACCTGGGGGTAGCCCCAAAGTTTCAGTACTAACTCCCCCTCTCGAACCAGCGGGTCTGGATATGTTTTTTTTTCACCAAATTTGGCTCTCGATAGTCCTAAAAATTATTTTAATGAAGCCAAATATGTTCTAGCAACATACTACGAGGTCACATGTTGTTAATTTTCCGTTTTTGAAATTATTGAAAAAGACTGATTTTTTCTAAAAAAATACAGAAAATGTCGTCATTTTGACTTCAAATAACCCTGACATGTCGTAATTTTGCCCTTGAATGTTTTTATAAAATAAAATTTCAGCCTTTCAACAATTAATAAAATATCAATTTTATTGCATAATAGGAACACTTTTAAGCTGCTAAAGTTGCCGTACTGCACCCCCTCTTGACGCATAAGAGGTGGCACCTCTGTTGATACATCCCTAATTACTGGGCAGTATTCAAATTGTGATTCAATAATAAATGCGTTAAATAACTTTCTACGTTTATGCCAACTTTAATACATATATTCCAAACATGACATTGAAATTTGTCACTGTCTATTGTCACGCCTAGGAGTTTTCCATTTCTACTGTCTCAGATTTTTTTCCTTACCAATGAATGCCCATTGATTTTCATATTTAAAGCCCGATATTAAAAAAAAGCGTTTATCTGCATTAAGTTTCATATAATTACTTTCAAACCATTCAATAGCAAGGTGTGAATCAAGTTCCAACCTTTGTATAAGTGAGGATAGCTCCTCATCTGCAAAATTACATGCGCCAGTTTGTTTATTAATAAATAATAAGTCGTATATATATTAAATAATAAGACATAACCTTCTGATACCAGCCTCCTTATTCGTCAACCAATGTATTATTATTACATTTAAACATACTTTGACATGTTAGCACTTTGGAAAGTCATTTTTTGGCGCCTCCAAGTCAAAAGAAAAGATTTGCGATGTATCGCCTGATATATCAACTTAAACCAAGATCTTTGTAAGAAGCTTCTTCAAAGATTATGTAAAATAAATGCATGCGATAAGGCTTTAAATGGGGGATACAAAATTCACATAGAGGTCATCCAACGAGTTTACCTGGCTACTGATCAAGCCAAGACTCAATGTACTTTTGTAAGTATATACAAATAATACCGGAATCTTCCCAGAATATTTGAATATCTAGACCGAGTAAAGATATTTAACTCGACCTAATTTGCAGGAGACATTTTGGAAACTATATAGCCCCCATATTTGTTGGCTTTACGTGTGGCTAATATATTATGAACTTAATACAATTTGATAATGTAATTTATATTTAAAGTCCCTAATAACTATAACAACATCAGTAGATTATTTATTATACTAATAATTTATTGATTGTGCGTAGTGTATATCTATATTTGTCATTTATGTCATAACTTTAATCTGTGTTTGAAAGTTTTATTAATCTTATTCATTTTTCACATATAAATCATAATCTTGGTATACAGTCAAGCAATCTTATGCCTTGCGATAACATAATACAGTCCTACTGTGCAGTTAATTTCCGCCGCAACACTATAACTACCTAGTGATATATAGGGGAATTGTAGACCCCAATAATGTCCCATTGGCAATTCTCACAACTTTTAAAACACTGTTCATTGTATGCATATAAAACACCTAATGTCACTTCAAAATGTGTAGATCAATTGTATAGTATCTTGCCATTAATACTAAAAGTCGGGCAGTATTGTCCAAATCCACATAGTCTACATAAATTCAAGGTGAAGCCTACATTGTCAAAACAGTACTAGTTTTTTCACAAGATTTTTTGTGATTTCACTAGGTTTTTGTGGTGTACACTAGGCTTTTTGTGACCTCACTAGGTTTTTTGTGACGTCACTAGGTTTTTTGTGATGTCACTAAAGTTTTTTGTGACGTTACTAGGCTTTTTGTGATGTCACTAAGGTTTTCTTGTGATGTCACTAGTTTTTGTGATTTCACTAGGTTCTTTCTGGTGTCACTAGCTTTTTTGTGATTTCACAAGATTTTTTGTGGTGTCACTAGTGTTATTTCACCAGGCTTTTTGTGACGTCACTAGGTTTATTTGTGATGTCGCTCAGGTTTTTTTGTGATATCACTAGTTTTTTTGTGATTTCACTAGGTTCTTTGTGATTTCACTAGCTTTTTTGTGATTTCACAAGATTTTTTGTGGTGTCACTAGTGTGATTTCATTAGGTTTTTTGTGACGTCACTAGGTTTATTTGTGACGTCACTAGGTTTTTTGTGACATAACTAGGTTTATTTGTGACGTCACTAGTTTTTTGTGATTTCACTAGGTTCTTTGTGGTGTCACTAGCCTTTTTGGTATATAACTAGTTTTTTTGTGATTTCACTAGGTTATTTGTGATGTCACTAGAATTTTTGTAATGTCACTAGTTTTTAATGGTCTAACTCATGAGAGTGATACCATAAACTAGTGACATTACAAAAATGCTGGTGTTGAGGCGTCTTATATTATAAATAATATTGGTTTCACATTAGAGTAGAGTTGAGTGTTAGTTTAACGTGGTAGCCAACAAATTGTCATAGACAATATTTCCAGAAGGGCCATGGGTCTGGTACTGGCTGTTTTTAAGCACCCATTTGTGCTACGGCTAAGCTGAAGAGATCGAATTCGAAAATCGAAATGGAACAATTATAAATAATTTGTGGTAACAGCTGGGTTCGAACTCACGACCCCCGACGTGAAGCAGCTAAATTGAAAGATTTAGTGCTCCACGTGTTAGTCCGCTCGGCCAGACTACCATGCAGCACTAAAGCCACACTCAGCTACACAATCTTGTGACATCACAAAACTAAAATACAAGATGATAGAACATATTTTTAAAGGAAATTCAAACGAACATAACTTTAGAAACAATGAAGATTTTTCGAAAAAATAAAATGATTTTAATGATTTTCTAAATCTAATTCATATGAGCCCAACTTGTTTTTACAGTACTCCCTTTATAAAACTATTGTGTATTGTGTAAACTAGGCTCACAATTCGTTAAACAGTAGCATTATTTGTCCCTGTGACATGATTATAAATATTAAAATCCAAACCTTTCTCTCGTTCCTCATGATTACGTTGCTTATACAATAAAAACTGATTTATTTCTGGATAGTTCCCATATATCTACAATTATTTGATTATTCCAGCTATGAACAAATATCGAAAAATTCTAGTGCATGACGTAAACAATAAAATGATTCAAAAATTCATATCAATATACTTAATTTCCTCCGTAACTTGCCGAAGGTTATAGAATAACATGAAAATTACGTCCAGTATTATGCATTAATCGGAAATTATTTCTCTGTGCAAATAATATCTGCTTTATGTATTGGATTCATGAATTGGTAGTCGATGACATTGGATTATATTTCGGATGAATCAACCCGTGTCATTATCGAACTGCACTGCGAATATTTGCATAGGATTTAATGTTCTAAACGTAGAATTTTAGCAACATTGACATAACATTTTGGAAACAAATAATTGATAGGAAATAGCAAGATAATGTTAGATTCCTTCACGTGGTCTAGTGGTTGGAGATTCGTGCTGAGGACACACTATCCTAAGTTAGAATCTCCTTGATAGTTACTTTTCATGGTGAAGCCGCCAGCTTATTTCGGGCGCAAAGTTAGCAGTGATTCGATGGCTTATATTTGTCCTTATCCTAAATTCGTGATATATGTTTCATAAAAAAAAAATTGTAATCGAAGTCTGTTAATTAACCACATGACATGAAGGGTAAAAGCGAAATTAGTGTGATCTGATTTATACTTATTTTTACAAGTTATTGATTTTATATAAGAAGAGTATCTAAGGGCTAAATAATTCAATAATTCAGAAAATTATATAAATTTCAAGGCTTAATTTAATTGAGGAAACAAATTGTGGTTTAAGCCTGAATATAAATGCACTGTTTTTTACATATTTGAAGCGACGCAAATAAAAGTAACCTTTTCATATGCATGGTATATTTTTAATAGGTTTCCATAATATACATATATAATACATTTATTCCTACTATGTGGTCAGGTTACATACAAATATAGAAAGTGTAGATGCATTTTATTCAATACAATCAATATTTTACAGATTGCGGTATATAACTAATATAAAAAGTACATAAGGCTATATATGAATAGATAGCATAAGGTAATAATAAATATTGTATTTAAATTATACTTATTAAAAATAAACCACTAAATGGTTACAATCGCTTGTCGATTTAAAATTTGTTGGTGGTGTTGGTGATGATGACGATGATGGTAATGATGATGAAGATGACGAAGATGACGATAATGAAGAGTATGATGATCACGATTGTGATGCTAAAGAGGGTGATAATGGTAAGGTAATAATAGAATATTAGATCATCGATAAAACTTTAGATCATCGATAAAACATTAGATCATCGATAAACTTTAGATCATCGATAAAACTTTAGATCATCGATAAAACTTTAGATCATCGATAAAACTTTAGATCATCGATAAAACGTTAGATCATCAGTAGAACTTTAGATCGTCGAGAAAACTTTAGATCATCAGTGTTAACTATATAGACCATCAGTGGAACTATAGATAATCAGTAGAAAGCCAGATCATCAATAGATTTATAAAATATCAATCGAACTATAGATCACCAGTTCATATGTGATTTTTTTTTTATAAAGCTCAAAACTTTCCTAACCTGGAAAACGAACTAATTTAATTTTAAACGAACAAAGCTTGAATTTATAGATGTATAGTCGTTTGCAGCGATGTAACCTGCAGTTAGAATGAATAAGCTTGGATATTATAAGGAGATAATTCAGCTTAACTTCAATCGTTAAGTTTTGTAAACAACTGAGAAATAGCAGTTATATTTAATCTTTCTCTATAATTTCTACATTAGACATTCATAAGATTAAAATATCAGATTACATATAAATACCGAGATATGACCAAACTGTCGCATTAAACTTGGTGTTTCTTGAATTCTGTGATATTTTGCAAGAATAAACTGTACGCTTCCATGTTTATACATATTTGAATACACACTAGCTTAAGAAACACAGTAGAAAACAGTGATCATATTTTTCAATGAACAATATACTGAATACACGGCTTTACTTGATTTATTATAGAAGCTAATCATAGTAGATAGTTATACTAAGAAGGAAATAGCGATAATTTGCAGATTTTAAATTTCTATAATAATAATAATAATATGGTAATCAGTAAATAAACAGAGTATAATAGACTAGTAAATCGAAATCGCGAACTGCTCTTAATCCCTGTTTCTAAAACGGTATTCTTAAAAATCACTAAATAAATCGAATATTCCTTATTTCGAACTATTTTGCGGCCTCTCAGAGTTCCTAGTAATCAGCAATAGACTGTATCTGCAGATTTAAAAATTAAGTAGTTAAAACTTTTGAATTCGATTGGGCATATATATTATAGCATGTCGTGGAAATGTCTGAAATATCGAGTGGGTGTCACCCATATGATGATTTTCATTTGTTTGCCAGTGATTTATCATTGTGTGAAGAATAATGAATTATGACGTCCCGATTGTGAGAACCTTTTTCAAAAATATTTTTATCAAATCATTTATATATTCTAACAAGTGCTTGACATGGTTTCAATTATAGACTGTCTCCTTGAGTCTGAGTGATAAAACTGAAAGCTTTGGTATCATGAATATGCCACGGGACGAAAAACGGGATCTCGCTCTTGTAAGAAATTGAGTAAAAATTAACATACTTTTTATATATAATAGCAATCGTCCCGGGAAATAGTGTCCTGTCTCGGCAAGCTGAGATCCCGTTTGATTCAAGCGATATCTTGGCAAGGCGGGAGAAGTTTTCTCATATAGACACATTAAAAAAAATTGTCCTGGGACAATTTTATGTTCACGTCTAATATTTGTTTGATTAGAAGTTGTTTTTTTGTTTTTAATCTATTTGTGGGGCCATTATCTGTTTATTTTGGGCTCGTGTGCGGTGGCTGAACCTCTCCAACTGCGTCACGCATAAATTATCATTATTTATCATTACGTATACATAAATACACCGTTTTACAATGTCGATTTAACGTTCGAATTTAACAAATTCGAATAATAATTGAATTAAAACTGACGTCA
>JAUOBW010239988.1:0-11886 GCA_032360285.1 Lepidozona retiporosa | reverse complement strand
TTTGGGTCGCTTTTTGGGTCATTATGTTCCTGAGTTACGCCTCAAAATGCTCTCGACCAATCATATTGCTCGATAATGACAATTTCTTGGAAATTCATAGAATAACCGACCACAATTAATATTTAATGAACTCAACAATTGATAATAGAATATTTAATGAGCCCAACAATAGAATGGAATTCGCCATGAATAATTAATAGGATAGAATATTTAATGAACTCAACAATAGAGGTTCAACAATTGATAATAGATGAAGTTTTATAAATATTGCACACTAATCGCTCCCAGAAATCTCCTTTATTCACTCTCGATTTCAGAAGGCCTTTAATCTGTGCCAAACATGCCAAAACAGTTGGGGATCCCTTTAAAGCATTTAAATTCCAGGGGTGTACAGAACAAAAATGTAATTAGCCCTATGTGAAGGGCTTATATAAGCCGGTGAGTGAGGTAATTGAACGGCATAAAACCGCAAATAAACAACTCATGTTTAAGTTTTTTACTTTAACATTTGTCCCCCAAACACATAGTGGCGAACATAGTTTCTAAAGGGGTCCCAATCCTCTCCCACCAGAAAAATAAAGCCCCCTCACAGAAATCTGAAAAATCTTAACCCCCTTTTTTTCGACTAGTTTCACTCTGAAATTTAAAAAATTACTGACCTACTACTAAAATGCGAAGTTCCGATAAAAATAGTAAAAAAATGGCTTGCTAAAAGTAAATAAAATAAATAATCTGTGTATTTATTGCATTTTGTACTGCATTATCTTTCAATCATGAAAAAAG
The DNA here is from genome assembly GCA_032360285.1 of Lepidozona retiporosa. Taxonomy (NCBI): domain Eukaryota; kingdom Metazoa; phylum Mollusca; class Polyplacophora; order Chitonida; family Ischnochitonidae; genus Lepidozona; species Lepidozona retiporosa. The sequence goes on along the minus strand of JAUOBW010239988.1, from coordinate 11,103 downwards.
TGCCACAAAATATTTAAAAGTTCAATCAAAACTGTCAACCCCATAAAAAATGAAGTACTTTCGTGTCAGCCCCCCTAGAAAACCAAAGATTTTTCAACCCCCCCGCCTTTTGGATTTTTTTAAAAATTGTTAGACCCCCCCATTTAAAAGGGGGCAAAATATGTGTACTATCATCACATTTTTGCAATTTTTTATAAACAATGGTACCAATATTATTATTTTTTACAATTATGTCACACAGTACTAAAATTTGGCAATAAATGCTATATTCATTATTTTACTAACATTGAATATTTGCACCATCAATCTCTATTTCTTACATAATATCAAATTTTCTCGCCAACAATAATTGTTGCAGTGAAATTAATGTTTTGAGTTTGTTAAGCCAATTCTTGGACCTTAATTCCTATTATTAAGCAACAATTAAGTAACAATATTTTCTAATTTTGCTAAACAACTATAGTACTAACCCCGAAACTTCATTGCTTGTAAAAAAGGTGTATGTCTAAGAAAAATATTTATCTATAATGTTTTGGTGTTTTTTCTAAAATATTCATTATAGTATATACTTATATAAAAAGTTAGTTGCTTTATTTTCCCTCCTTTAGTAGTGTGCTAGAATATACCTCAATAACGTATAATAAAATTGTTTTAACGTATAATAAAATTGTTTCATTTACACACTAGTTCACACCAAGTAAAAATAGGAATCCACACAAACCAGATAAAACATATTTTACAGAAAAATAATAAGTAATTAATACATACACTGAGCAATTATATTGTATAATTCTTTCTAGATATTGATAACTGCAAAATAAATCAATGTGAAAATGGCGCAGCTTGTGTTGTAAGTTATTCAATACCTTCATTTTTCCGGAATACATATTTGACAATCCAGTTTTTGGACTCCCGGCGTAGCCGACGGAGTCCTATGAATTCACCCCCTTCTTTTGACCCATATGGGCACCTGTCGAAAAGTCTCGTTTTTGAGTACCAGGTCCCCAAAAATCGAAAAAATACACAAAAAAGTACAATTTTTCAATTTTCTCAAAAATGGTGCAATAATTTTTTTTTAAATTTTGCATGATGTTAGAGGCTCATAGGGGGCTTCTTTTGACCCAAATAGCCACCTGTCGAAAATTCTCGTTTTTGAGTACCAGGTCCCCAAAAATCGAAAAAAATACACAAAAAAAGTACATTTTTTAAATTTTCTCAAAAAATTACATTTTTTAAATTTTCCCAAAAATAGTGCAATAAATTTTTTTAAAATTTTGCATGATGTTAGAGGTTCATAGGGGGCTTCTTTTGACCCATATTTGCACCTGTAGAAAATTCTTGTTTTTGAGTACCATGCCCCCAAAAGTCGAAAAAATACACAAAAAAGTACATTTTATAATTTTCTTAAAAACGGTGCTTTAATTTTTTTTAAAATTGTGTATGATTTTAGAGGCTTATAGAGGGCTTCTTTTGACCCACATAGGCACCTGTAGAAAATTAATGTTTTTGAGTACCGGCCCTCTAAAAATTGAAAAAATACACAAAAAAGTACATTTTTTAATTTTCTTAAAAACCGTGCTATAATTTTTTTTTAAATTGTGCATGATGTTAGAGGCTCATAATGGGCGTCTTTTGACCCATATGGACACCTGTCGAAAATTCTTGTTTTTTAGTACCGGGCTCCGAAAGATTAAAAAAATACACAAATAAATAAGTACATTTTTTTAATTTTCTCAAAAACGGTGCCATAATTATTTTTTTAAATTGTGCATGATGTTAGAAGCTCATAGTAGGCTTCTTTTGACCCATATGGTCACCTGTCTAAAATTCTTGTATTTGAGTAATGGGACACAAAGAAATCGAATTCTAAAGATTAAGTAAATTTTTCCAAATTCGGTTTGATGTATTATTGTCTCGGGGAACCAGTGAAGCTCGACTTGTAGTGTTAGTAAGTCATGTTTTAGGAATTTCTTAGGGATTTTTTAATTTAGGATTTAAAACCCTAAAAGATTATTACAGTCTGTCTCTCATATTTCTGGGAGTCCATTAGTCACTAGCGCTTGTTTATTTTTGTTGTGTTTTATTTTTTGTTCCTTTGGTTGATAGAATCTAGAAAGTACTAATTATGCGCAAAAAATAACAATATTCATAATTATGCAAACCGCGTTTCGACCCAAACCTCTTTTGGGACGTGAAAGTCGAGTTTATTGCACAGACCATATACGAACTTAAAGTTTGTAAAATGGTCTGGTACTCAGACTAACTGAAACCATACCATCATTACACATGCAAACGAGCGCTTTAAAAAACGATATCGAGGTCATAGAAGCATATGAAAATGAAAAATGCGAAAAAATAAATAAAATCGAAAATCAAACTTGCCCTCCTATAGCTCCTAACATATACAGAACACCGCAGTTCCGTATAAAATCCGATAACGCTCATAACTATCGTACACAAACTTGAATTCATTATTGAATCCAATAACTCAAAATACATATGCAAGCCAGTACTGCTTAACAACAAAAGGGGACAATAACTTTATTCCGCCAATACCAACTATCCCACAAATAAAAAATACCACCGACGTTTATCGCGCAAATACGTGCTATAACTGACGATTGTACCCAGACACCACTATAAGCGAGCAAAAAAGCGAAAAAATCCGACTTATACAATCTAGTACAACTCTTTCTTGCCCTTCTGCACTTAACGATCCGTATCCAAACTACAATACAATACCAACAAACATCGCCTACGAAAACATAGAAAAAATCCAAAAAAAGTTCAAATAATGATTGCAATAAAATTAATAGCGCGAAAGTAACAAAATCATTTATCGAAGGTAACATTAAAAGGGAAAATGTAGCAGAACCTGAAAGTAGAACTAGTCCAGGCGATAGTGTACAGTGCGACATAAATAAAATTTTATATAAACTTGTCGAAAATCAAGGAGTTGCAGACATAATTATTGATCGATTTGATGAGAAGCCATTAAACTTTAACTATTTTTAGGCTAGGTTCGAGGAATGTGTGGAAAAAAGGATTCTCGAGCCGAGAGGGCGTCTAATTAGATTAATTTAATTTACGATTGGGAATGCTAAAGAATCAATAAAACAATGTGTTCGAATTCCTGGCCAAAAAGGTTATGACCAAGCAAAACACATATTAAAAAAAACGTTTGGGAATCCATATAAAATAATCGAAGCATATAAGAATGAATTAAAGCTGTGGGACACAATTACTCCAGGGGACGCCGAGGGAATTCGAAAATTTTACAGCTTGTTGGAAAAAATTAGTTTCACCTTGTCGGGGGATTTGGATACATTGATGGGGGACCATGAATTGATATCTTCGGCTCAGTTAAAATTGCCAGGATTTATGCAAGTTCGATGGGCTAGAAAGGCCTTCTCTATGCGCAAATATCACAGCAAGATTCCAAAAGTTCGTGATTTTTTAGAATATATCGAAGAGGAGTCAGACCTAATTAATGACCCATTATATCCACGCAACTCTTCATCTGATATTAACCAAAATTCGTACAATTATGACACATTTCAAAATTATTTTGTTGCCCCTGAAAAGACGTGCATGTACTGTAAAAAAGGTCATTCATTAGAGAGATGTAAATTATTTTTGGAATTGGCATTAGAAAAAAGGAATCAATTTCTTTATGAAAATAGATTATGTTTTGGTTGCCTCAACCCAACTTCTAGGATTCATAATTCGAGAACATGCCGCTATAGAAAAACATGTGATATTTGCAGCAGACGCCATCCTACTTGCCTTCACGGATTTTTGGATAAAATTAATTTCAATGCTATTAGCTCAAATCAAGCAGAAAATAATAATAGCCAAAATCAAACAAAAAACACAAACAGTCAAAATCAAGAAGAAAATATACCAAAAACACCATTTTCATGTAATACAATGCGGGTTGAAAATAGCGTTACTAGCTTATGCATAGTTCCCGTCCATCTTAATTACAATGGCGCGACAGTAATAACATACGCCTTGCTAGACAATTGTAGTCAGGGCACGTTTATTAAGGAGAATTTAATCAGTAAATTAAATATTGAGGGTATTAAGACTAAAATACAGATACGAACTATAAACGGCCTATCCAATGAAAATTCAATTTTGGTTGAAGATTTAAGGGTGCAAATTTTAACAAAGGAAAATGAGCAGATCAGCTTACCAAAAACATATTCTAGGAAAGATCTCCCAATAGATGATAACGAAATCCCAACCCCAGAAAAATTAATCGGCTGGGACTATCTAGAAAATGTTAGCAAGAATATCCCAAACAAATTAAACATTGAAGTGGGCCTATTAATTGGTGCAAATTGTCCAAGGGCTATGGAACCATTAGAAACAATTAGAAGCAAGGACAACGGCCCATACGCCTTTAAAACTGTACTCGGATGGTGTGTGATAGGGGAAATAAAAGAGAGTGGTTCTCATAATATGGCGTTTAATACTCATCACGTGAGGGTTTAAAATAATTTTAACATCGATAAAAATAGTTGCAATAATTGGAGGAAATTATCGTTAAAACAAAATATAAAAGAAACCAGCATTAAAGAAATGATAGACAAGTTATATAATGACGAATTTAATGACGATAATAAAGATAAAATTAATAAAAATGATATGACGTCTATTTCATATTCCCAAAGCGACATTAAATTTATAAAAATAATGAATGAAAATGTTAAGACAATAGACGGTCGTTATCAACTACCCCTACCATTGAAAAATCCGACATTGGAATTTCCAAATAATTATTACCAAGCCTTTAAAAGAATTTGTAGCTTAAAAAATAAACTACAAAAACAACAACAGTTTAAAAAAGATTACACTATTTTCATGAATGAAATTATATCGAAGGGTTACGCGAAAAAGGTCACATATGAGAAGCCAATACATGGAAAAACATGGTACATACCTCATCACGGTGTATATCACCCAAAAAAGCCTGAAAAAATTAGAGTAGTTTTCGATTGCAGTGCGATGTTTAAAGATATATCTCTTAATTCCCAGTTAATACAAGGGCCAGACCTAACTAATCAGCTCGTGGGCGTATTATTGAGATTTCGAAAAGAATTAATCGCGGTAGTAGCCGATGTCGAGGCCATGTTTTACCAGGTTAAGGTTCCCAAGGAACAAACTGATTTGATGCGATTTTTGTGGTGGCCCGATGGTAACTTAGAGGCTAAATTTGAGCAATATAAAATGTGTGTACACCTATTTGGGGGAGCATCTTCTTCAGCCTGCTCGAACTATGCTCTCAGAAAAACTGCTTTTGATTATAAGGACCAGTTTGGGGAAGAGGCCTGCAACACTCTACTAAAAAATTTCTATGTCGATGACATGTTAAAGTCTAAAGAAACCACAGCAGAAGCAATCACTCTAATAAATTCTTTAATAAAAATGTGCGAGGCTGGGGGGTTTAATTTGACAAAATTCATATCAAACAGTAAAGAAGTATTAGAAGCAATCCCTAAAGAAAAAAGAAATAAAAATTTAAAGGATATAGATCTACTATCCGATTCTATCCCACCTGATAGTGCTCTAGGGGTTCATTGGAATATTGAGTGTGATACACTTGGATTTCGAATCCAGTTAAAAGATAAGCCATTTACCAAGCGTGGGGTTCTTTCTACCATTAGCTCAGTCTTCGACCCACTAGGTCTAGCAGCACCGTTCATGCTTGAAGGGAAACTAATAATGCAGGAGTTATGTAGGGAAAAGCTAGATTGGGATGCGAAAATCAGCGATGAATATCGTTATAGATGGGAAAAATGGCGGGTTAGTTTACCGTTATTAGAAAATATAAACGTCGAAAGATGCATTAAGCCACCTGATTTTGGTCATGTGAAGCACTCTAGCATTCATACGTTTTGTGATGCATCGTCATTAGGATATGGCGCTGTAAGCTATATACGACTGATCAACGCGACAGGGAAAATACATTGTGCAATTGTTTTAGGAAAATCTCGTGTAGGACCATTAAAAACTGTCACGATTCCTAGACTAGAGTTGACTGCTGCTACAATAGCTGTAAAGGTCAGCAGAAAGGTAAAAGAAGAAATAGACATTGTAGACCTTCAGGAAAGGTATTGGACAGACAGCGAGGTAGTCCTTGGATACATCAGAAATGACAGTAGGAGGTTCAAGACCTTTGTAGCCAACAGAGTACAGGCTATTCATGATAACAGCAAAGTGGAAGAGTGGAGCCATGTTTCTACTAAGGAAAATCCCGCAGATTTAGCTTCCAGGGGTGTTAGTGCTTGTATGGTTGAAAAGTGTAAAAAATGGTTTAATGGCCCTGATTTCCTATGGAAAAAGGAATGTTTATGGACTACAGAGAATGCGCCTTTACAAAATTTAGAAAGTCAGTTTGAAGTAAAAAATGTCATTAAATGCAATAAAGTAGCAATTGAGACTAATGTCCCATTTTACGAGCGAATTTCATGCTGGCAAAAAATTAAGCGAATAATGGCCTACTGTAAAAGGTTCATTAGCAATTGCATTGGAAAAAACGAGCGCGATTGTGGACACCTAAAAATTGAAGAACTAAAAATTGCAGAGCTATCACTACTAAAACAAATTCAACAAAAATATTTCGCCAAAGAGGTTAAAGTAATTTCTGGCAAGGTTTTAAACTCAGAATTCAATCATAAAACTGCTAAAAATCTAAATATGAACAACTTATTTAAACTGGATCCGTTTATTGACAACCATGGAATACTAAGAGTTGGTGGGCGGCTTAAAAGGTCTGAACTAGCTAAGGATATAATTCATCCCATACTAATGCCAAAAACCGGAAATGCCACCCAATCGTTTATCAGACATTGTCACGAGAAATGTGCCCATTCAGGTCGTACCACAACTTTAAGTTACATACGTGATACTGGGATATGGGTGATGGGAGCAAATTTGGTTGTAAAAAACATTATATTTCGATGTGTTACTTGCAGAAAGTCAAGGGGGAAATTTGCAGAACAAAAAATGGGGGACCTACCCGCTGACAGAATGACCGAAAACCCTCCGTTCACTTATTGCGCCGTTGATATGTTTGGTCCATTTATGATAAAAGAAGGCCGAAAAACTGTTAAAAGATATGGGGCACTTTTCACTTGTTTGTCATGTCGTGCTATTCATATAGAAATTACAAGCAGTTTAAGCACTGACTCTTTTATCCAAGCTCTTAGGCGGTTCATATCTCGACGTGGGAACATACGTGTTCTTAGGTCGGACAATGGCACAAATTTTGTAGGCGCAGAAAGGGAATTAATAGACTCCTTAAAATTACTCAATCACGAAAAAATTAAAGATTTTATGCAGCAAGTGGGAGCTGATTGGATTATTTGGAAAAGAAACCCTCCAAGGGCAAGCCACATGGGAGGGGTGTGGGAAAGGTTGATAAGAAATGTAAGAAATTCCCTATCTATTTTAGTTAAACAGCATGCTGCCATCCTGGATGAAGAATCGTTCCGAACGTTGATGTGTGAAGTCGAAGCCATCGTGAATTCGCGACCGTTGACAGTAGATACATTGTGCGACCCAACCGATCTGCAACCGTTGACACCTATGAAAATACTGACTATGAAGACCAATTATGTGATGCCGCCGCCAGGAGTGTTTAGCGAAATAGAAACATACAGCCGAAAACGTTGGAGACGAGTACAGCACGTAGCAAACGAATTCTGGACAAGATGGAGAAAGGAATATCTGTTCTCGCTACAACAACGACAAAAATGGAATAAAGTATTTCGAAATTTTGAGAAGGGGGACGTAGTATTGATGAAAGATGAAGCACAGTCAAGAAACCAATGGCCAATGGCAATCGTTGTGGACGTCTATCCGGATGAAAAAGGATTCGTGCGCAGAGTGAAGTTAAGGCTGAGCCGAACGAATCACCTGGAGATGCCTATTTCGAAACTCGTGTTACTAGTGTCGACCAGTGGATTCCCTGCCAAGGAGCCAAACGAAGATGAAGATGAACTTCAGGGGAGCCATGTGTAATGGACTGGCCATTACAGTTTAATCAGATATGATTAAATAAACTGACTAAATTAAATAATTCTAATTTTATATATGTATTTTATAATTTCTTTGTTAGGTAATGCTCTTGGGTTTTATATATTGGTTGGTTGTCGGTAGTAGTTTACTTTCTCTTTGTTATTGTTTCCCTTGAGTGTCGTTCATTTATTTATCCGTGCATGACCTAGCTAGTCTTTCTTGCATATATAGCCCTTCCTTCATATTTATTTACTGGTTGCTATATTCTGTTACAGTTAAGTTGTTGTAGAATCTTTTCTACTGTGGTACATTCTGTCGTGGATTTCTTCTGTGGATTTAGTCGTTGTTTCTCTAGTTGCTGTCTCTTACCTGGTTAAATTACCACTTATTAGTAAGTTGTTTTCTTGTACTTTCGGGTCTTACTTAGGCTTAGAGCTAAAATATATTTTATACACTAATATTTACATTTTATCATCACCATCATCGCATTTGAGGTTCTTAAAGGGTTATACTTAGGTACACAATTTCAGGTTATTTTTTGGCTGCATATTCGGGTTTTTATAATTTTGTTGGTTGCTTATAAGTAGTGTCCTGTATATTTTAGTGGCTGGTACTTTGTCTCTAAATTACTGTAGTTGGGACTAGATTCGGATGTTCATTAGGTTTTTCTTGAGTAAATATATTTTACGGCATTTCCCCGGGGGTGGGAAATATTTGGTTGGTTTTGTACGAATGTATTATATCTATCTGCTATATTCCATGTTGTTAGGATTTTGGTCACATTTTCACTAGGGAGAAATAACACGGATTGTTTGGATTTAAATTTTCGATTAAAATGAATCATTTTGCGTAGTTGAAAACATTTTATGGCTTCTTGATAAGTGGGGTTTGAGCGGTCGAGGGGGTGGGGGCTCTTATGGAAGCTAAACCCTCATCCCACCTTGTTCATGCATAGTTTCCATTTTCATTTAGTCGAGTCGGCATCTCGTCAACTAGGAAATATTTAATTGTATATATTTATTTACGTGTTTCCTTTATTTTAGCGATACTTTATACGAAGAATCACGTAATATGAAAATACCTTGTATTTGATAAATCCACGGGTGAAACCACTTCATTGTAATAAGTGATTAACTGGTCGGCGATGTCAAATGATGGTTCGTATACACCGAACAATGCTGCCAATGATGATGTTAATGTAGAAGACGCAGTTACAAAAGAAGATGAAAGACCAAAAAGAATTGAGAAGCTGACAGAGAAAGGAAGAGCAATGAAGCTAGAAGAGCAGAAACGCAAACGGAAGAAAACAAAGAAAATGTTGAAGAATCAAAAAGAAGCACTGAATGATCTGATGGAATCTAAGGGAAGTATTGATTTAATTAAAAGGGAAATTTTTACTTATGATCACTTATTCACTACTTATATTGAATTAAATGGGACTTGCCAACAGTTAATGTCTCAAGGGGAACTGGAATCAGATTCTGAAAATGCTGATTCAATTGATAAATCTGTCTTCGCTTTCAAAACCAAAGTATTTGAATGGCTAAGAAATAATGTGGTTTCGGACAATTGTTCTGGTATATCCCTAAAATCAAAAACTTCTCGCTCATCTTCCAAAAAATCTGTTAAATCGGGGACTTCTGTAGCATCTTCCAAAAAATCAACTAGGTCTAAAATTTCCTCCTCATCGTCTAAAGGGTCAAACAATTCTAAAATGTCAGAACGGGATCACAAATTACGGGTGGCTGAATTACTTGCCGAAAAGGAATTTTTTGAACGGCGCAATGAAATAAAAATTATCTCAAAAAAGCTAAAATTGGAACAGGAACTACTTGAAAATCAGGCTAAATGCAAAGTCTTTAGCGAACATAACGACACTTCAATCGAACCCCAAAAAAGTTCTATTGAAGAAATTCTAAGCTCACTAAATATATCTAAACATCTAAACCCCCCACTTGACACAAATGCACAAACAATTTCTGAAACAAACAATGAGTCTGAGGTCAAAATAAAAACAAAAGAAAGCATTGCTATTAAAAAGAGCCTTTCAGAAAACGTATATAAATTCGCCTCGCAAAATAGTACTGCAGCAATAAATAAAAATTCAAGCAGCGAAAAAATGAAAAATCTTACTGAAACCATACCATCATTACACATGCAAACGAGCGCTTTCAAAAACGATATCGAGGTCACAGAAGCATATGAAAATGAAAAATGCGAAAAAATAAATAAAATTGAAAATCAAATTTGCCCTTCAATAGCTCCTAACATATACATAGCACCACAGTTCCGTATAAAATCCGATAACGCTCGTAACTCTGTGTACACAAACTCGAATTCATTATTGAATCCAATAACTCAAAATACATATGCAAGCCAGTATCGCTTAACAACAAAAGGGGACAATAACTTTATTCCGCCAATACCAACTACCCCACAAATAAAAAATACCTCTGACATTTATCGCGCAAATTCGTGCTATAACTGGCGATTGCATCCAGACACCCCTATAAGCGAGCAAAAAAGCGAGAAAATCCAACTTATAGAATCTAGCAAAACTCTTTCTTGCCCCTCTAAACCTAACGATCCGCATCAAAACTATAAAACAATACCAACCAACATCGCCTACGAAAACATAGAAAACATCCAAAAAAGTTCAAATAATGATTGCAATAAAAAAAATAGCGCGAAAGTAACTGAATCATTTATTGAAGGTAATATTAAAGGGGATAATGTAGCAGAACCTGAAAATAACACTAGTCTAGGCGATGGTGCTCAGTGTGATATAAATAAAATTTTATATAAACTTGTTGAAAATCAAGGAGTTGCGGACATAAATATTGATCCATTTGACGGGAATCCATTAAACTTTAACTATTTTTGGGCTACGTTCGAGGAATGTGTGGAAAAGAGGATTCTCGAGCCGAGAGGGCGTCTAATTAGATTAATTGAATTTACGATTGGGAATGCTAAAGAATCTATAAAACATTGTGTTCATATTCCTGGCCAAAAAGGTTATGACCAAGCAAAACACATATTAAAAAAAACGTTTGGGAATCCATATAAAATAATCGA
>JAUOBW010239766.1:0-11891 GCA_032360285.1 Lepidozona retiporosa | reverse complement strand
CTGGATCATGTTCTGACAAATGCAATAAACAAAATCAGTCAGCATGGGACACTGGAAATATCTCTTTCAGATCACCAACCGGTATTCTGCACTCGTAAAACAGTTAGATTCAGACCAGTCCCGACTCGTTTCCATGCAAAAATGAAAATTTAAATCGCTAGAAAAAGCGTTTGAATGGACCAAATTGAATGAAACTTTCAGGTTTTGTTTATAATTATGTGACCCATCAGAATTATATAGATATAAACTTTGAAAATGATTTTAAAATTTTCGATGACGTCGCAAAATGTCAAGCTCATTGCATAACAGGAACATGTATTTTTAAGCTGCTAAAGTTGCGGTGCTACATCCTTCCCGATGCATCCCCCATTAACCATGCGTTTATGTATCAAAGTTTTAATGAAAATAATACTTTTTACACCTTCACAGCTGGATATTCACTAAATGTTCTAAAAGAAATACGATATATGTATTTACTCGCGGTCTTTCGCGCTACTTGCGGTTTCATCATACCGTAATTCATCTAATTTTTGCGCACATCTAATTTCTGCGCATCTATTTTTTGTGCAGGTATGGTTTGCGCAAATCTAATTTTTGCGCAATGGAAAGATATATTTTTTTTAATGGTCTAAAATTCAAAGTTTTTGAGGCGAAATATTTTTTTTTTGAAATTTTCGTAGTTTTGATGATATAATAATATATAACTATAATAAAAATAAATCTCGATAATAATTAACTCTGAAAATCACTTCGATAGTATATATTATTGAGATGTTTTGTGACCTTTTGACAATTTTTTTTTTAATTTGCGCAATCTAATTTTTGCGCAATGCTATGAAAAATAATTGTTTGCGCAATCTAATTTTTGCGCAGTGAAAAGTGCGCAAAATTAATTAATTGTGCAATCTATTGTTTATTGCGCACAAGCTCTGCACAAAAAATAGATGTGCGCAAAAATTAGATGAATAAAGGTATGTTATATTTTATTGATTTAGGTAGCGTTGGACTCTATTTTGGATGCTACTTCTTCTTTAATGCACCAGGTGTTGATGAATGTGAAAGACAATATCGTTTTTGGAGTTGATGAAAATAATGGAAGAATTGTAGAAGATATATTTGAAAATACGCCAAATACATTTCTAGGCATTGAAACCGAAGCTCTTCAAAGAACATATATAATCAATAATTTCCCTTATGTACCGTATACTGAAGTTTCTCTGGGGAAAATATTAATCCGCAAGGAAAAAGGAAATAAAAGAATCTTATGTGAAAAAGAACAGTCCTTCATATACATTAATATACTTGATAGCTTAAAACAACTATTAAACAATGCAGCGATTTCGGAACTTGTATTAAAAGAACCGACATTTGTCCGAGTCAGGTGTCCTATATGACATATGTGATGGATCATTATACCGCAATGATGAATATTTTAAAAAACACAAAGACGCTTTAATTTTGATTATATACCATGATGAATTAGAAGTATGCAATCCACTCAGTAGTAAAGCTGGTAAACATAAAGTGGATATGTTTTACTATACGTTGGGGAACCTTGACCCAAAGTACCGCTCAAAACATTGTGCTGTTAGACTTCTAGCAATTGCAAACGCCAAATTAGTGAAGAAGTACGGCATAGAATCAATTCTCAAGCCTATTATTGTTCATTTAAAGGAGTTATACAACGGTTATTTAATGGAAATAAACAACACGGAAAGATTGATATTTGGGAAGGTAATTTTATGTACGGGGACACTCTTGGTCCACCTGTGGGCTGGGTTTAAGGAAGGCGTTGGGGTAGCTTTCCAAAAATGCCGAACATGTATGTGTGAATTCAATAATATGCAAAAACACTTTCGTGAGTGTTCCTTTGTTCAAAGAACAAAACAGCTTTACAATCAGCAATGTGATGATATTGAAGGTGCTCCTTCGGACGCGGTTAAAAATGATCTCAAGGTGACATACGGGATAAATAAAATGAGTGTTCTGTGCGATTTGCCTGAATTCGATTTAACAAAACAACTACCGCAGGACATTATGCACACATTACTCGAGGGGACTATTCAATATGAAGTCCGTCTTGTTTTGTTATATTACATAAAAAATCACTTCTTTACTCTACGTGATCTAAATGGAGCTATTACAAATCACAATTATGGTTATTCAGAAATAAGTGATAAACCAGGTGCTCTTCGTGATACAGTATTTCTGGGAACAGAAGGCTATAAACTGAAGCTCAATGCGTCACAAACCAACCTATTTTTAAAATTGCTGCCTTTCTTTCTTAACTCCCTAATCGATACTGATTCCTGTCCATACTACGAATTTCTGATAGAGGTTTTACAAATTAGTAATATTGTATTTGCTCCTGTTATAAAGAATGATAGTATTCGCGATCTAAAAGAACTAATCAACAATCATCTTAAGAAATTTAAAAATCTATTTCCTGAGAAAACCATTACACCGAAACAACATTATACCATTCATATACCGTCAATGACAGACCTCCTCGGCCGATGTGTCGAAGTGCATGTTTTAGCTTCGAGTCTGCACATAATTGTTTTAAAGAATTAGCAAGGAAGCAGAACTTTAAAAATCTTACACTCTCTTTAGCTAAAAGACATCAGTTCCTAGAATGCTGTAACTTTGCTGAATCTACAAATAATCCAAGTTCACATCCGCTATTTTCTACTCAAAAGAACTGTGGTGTATCACGATTAATAAAAGATGACAAGTTAACATATGTACAAAACCAGTTCGAATTAGAAGGTTTTCTTCCCAGAATTATTTTGACCAATGTGTATTCTGTTAGTTGGTTGGTAATGCATGGTACTAAATATTCCAAATCTGCTATAATTGCTATAGGTGTTCTTAACGATCTTCCTATTTTTGGTGAAATCAAGAGAATAATTATTATATATGATTTTGTGTATTTCGAGGTTATGCGTTTTGAAACTGTGCAATTTGACATCAAGTATCAAGCTTATGAAGTGAAAGACATAGCCAATGATTTGAGTTTTGTTAATTATGAGCGGTTAGTCGATTATAATATTTTTCATATGAAAAATGATCATCAAAAATTGCAGAGTTATATTCCAGTTAAGTACAACATTGACGATATTATAGAAGAATATTTAGAAGATAGAAGTCCAATTAATCGGATGTAGAGGTGGCACGAAGACATTCATTTATAACAGTGTTTGTTTTATTTCAGTTTATATATTATATTATGTTACAGTAAAAATATCAAATTCATTATGGAAGATCTTTTAATAATTACTCCTCTTTTTCTAAATAATGCGGGACGCGTAGACACCAGTTTTGGAAAATAGGTCGCATAGTATTTAAAAGTTAGCTTCTATATTCATGAAGCTAATGCTAAATTAGAGTAAACTTTCGGTAATAAATTAACGAGTTAAATATTTCAAATATGTGACGTTACATTACAACAGACACGGCACTTCAGAAATCTTGTTTGAAAGCAATTGTTTGTCATGTCTGGGTGCCATTGTTTGTTTAGATCCATATGCTTCTATAAATCTATATTATGTTGACCTATTTCATAGTATAATATAACCAATAGAAAATTGGGAATATATTATTCTTGAAACATGTCGCTTAAATTTAAAAATGTTGTTTTATATTTAAAAACAATAGAAAATTTATAAAAAATTTTCTAAATGTAGGAAATAATCTCATCGCTATATCGCATACACCATAATTTGTTTTGACAAGAGGTATACTCATTTTTATAAAAAGTATCCTCAAGTATCTTAATGGAAAATTCTCATTTTAAGAAATAGTTTAGTTATTTCGATAAATAATTTACTTATTTCAATAAATAATTTATTTATTTCAATAAATAATTTACTTATATCAAGAAATAATTTACTTATTTCAAGAAATAACATTCTTATTTTAAGAAATGTTATTCCTATTTTAACTAATAATACATTCATTTTAAGAAATAATATTCTTATTTTAAGTAATAATAATTCTTATTATAAGAAATAAAAGTCTTATTTTCATACGTCATAAAAGTTGTTTCTAATTTATAAAAAATTTTGATTTAAGAAAAAAAATCTTAAAGTTTTCTTAAAATTCAAGAATAATATTCTCAGTATAAACAATTTCTTATTTTAAAAAATTATTTTCTTATTTCAAGAATATATAAGAATATATTTCTTATTAAGAATCTGGAATTTTGCTATGATACTACACGGAATACAACAAATGCTATAAACGACGAGTCTTCGATTATCCTAAAAACATCAAATATTTATTATACTTCATCTGTAAGAGTAGGTGATTCAATAGAATTGATCGCTTATTCGATTTTCTAGGATCACAATTATTGATATTTTCGCGATGACAAGAAAAGCGAAACATTATATGAAATATATTGACCAATCGATGTAGTCTGCATGAAGTAAATGGTTAGTACGTTTATAAATATTGGCCCGCCCCGCAGATTACTACAAATTAAAATATCGGTCAAATGTAATTATTTACGAGTATTTAAACCTTACGGGTTATGTTACGGGTACTCATTTTCGCATGTACCCATTGTAATGTATTTCGCGAAGTATTCACGCGAAAATCCGTAGAATCTGTACTATTGGATTTTCTAAATCGTGATAAGTCCTATGAAAATAATCGAGGTTTAGTACATGATAGTTTATAGCGTGCAAGGGAAAATTAGTTCACCTGGAAAACAAGAGAAAAGCGAATTTTCCAAATTCAAACAACATAACACAGTAATCTAGAAACTAGCCCAAAATTACTAGTTTTAAGCCTCTACTAAACTAGCCTATACGTGTTTCTTTGAAGCCTATGTAATAGTCTAAATTATAGCCTAGATGTTCATGCTACTTTATTGGGAGATACTTTTACGTGGTGAATTAACCGCAGATTCCCCCTCTTCCGCTAAATACCTACGAAAATGATTTTATTTTATTAATTGTAATTCTAAGGAATGATCCTGAAAATATATGATTGCTTTCTGTCTTTTTTATAATATATTACATAGAATTACTATAAAATTACAAGTCTTTAAAAATATAATAGTGCACTCTTACATTTAATCTGGTCTGAACGACCAGAAAGACCCCGTCTATTACTTGCAGTATGTTGGACCTTTCATCTTTAAATTCATTTACAATGACTAAATCCTCAGGTTTATCTGGTCTTCCTATTTGTACTATCATTCCTTCTTCTACATTCTTAAAAATATTCTCGTATGGAGTATCGTTTCTTTAAACATATGTTATAGTAAATGTTAGCATGTATAATAATTACGAATTGATTTGCAGTAACATACAACTAATAACCTTTTCATAAACATAAACAGTTCTTTCGTGATCTTTTTACTGCTGTATTTAATTCCGTATTCCACATTATTAAAAATATTCTCGTATGAAGTATCGTTTCTTTAAACATATATATATATTCAGATAAATTTCTAGCATGTATACTTTTTAAGAACTATATTAAAATAAATATTAAAATAAATATTAAACTTTCATAAACAAATACTCTTTTTTCTACATTATATTTGTCATCTGTTTTTAAAACCGTTTCAAAGTATTTCAAAATATGTAAATGGTTATGTTATGCTTGAACAAACACAGTGTTATGCTTGAACAAACACGGATAATGCGTTTGAATAAAATGTAATCACACACAAGTTTCGACGCGAATCCACTCACAAAAAGCCCAGGAAAACAAACCAAAATCCATAGCTCCGCCATAAAATAATATATTAAAACTCAAAAGGTGTGCTTAAGCTAAAAATCCGAAACCAGGAACTAAAATATGACCCAAAACCCACACCTGGAAACTGAAACTTATAAAAAAATGTTAAAGAAAGTGAATCCGAAAATGCATAATATTTCTAAAAATTCAATTCATATCTATCATTTTAGGGGTGCAGTTTTCAATATCAGGTGGTTTCAGGGTCATAAATTATTTTAGCAATCACCATGTTGTAGGAGTAGATGTAGCCTTTAGATATGCCGAATAGCAATTTTCAGGAACGATTGAAAAAAACACGGTTGTGCTTTTTCCCAGCGTAATTATTTTACATTACAGTAAATGATACAGTCGACTCTCTCTAATTTGAACAAATTTAAAGTCACCGTTAATTCTCCCTAAAAAACGCTAAGAAATTACTTTCAATATTCTGAATATCTGTAATCCGAAAAAAAATTCTCTATGTAATCCGAATTTTCAGAGAAACTACTATTGCTGTTCTTTAAAAACGCTATACTAGTGAATTTTACAAAAATTTAATATCTAAAATTTTAAAACCACCCAGAAATGACCAATAAAACTTCTTATTAGCATTTTACTTATGGAAACGTGATTTTCTAACTTTTTAAATCCTTTCTCCTATCCGAATTTTTAACCCGCAGACAATGTAATTCAAATTAGACACTTTCTCTATAATCCAAATAAAAAGTAACCCATCCCCTTGGGATTCGGATTTAGAGAGAGTCAAAAGTATTTTCTTTTTTTGAAAAATAAACAAATACATTTAGTGTTTCGCGTGAATAAACTTTCGTTGACGACTATTCTGAATTATTTAAGCTTGGACAAGCTTTCGCGTATTTAGTAGACTTGTTTTAGTCTGTTCAGGGCTTTACAGCTTTTATCTTCAGTTCACCCAACATTCGTATCCGAGTTTTAGCCGAAACGATAAGTCTATTTACAGATTATAAAGTAATAATGTAAGAAACACTAAATAATTTTGTATGCTTATTCGGGATAACGTTAAACTCACAAATTGTAAAAATTTCATTTTGGGGCTGTAATAATAAATTTATGGAGAACAAAAAATTGACAAATAATACCAATTTTCGAAAGCTCTCGCCGAGCCCTTTCCAATAGGTTAATCTGTTTTAATTTTTGAAGATAGTTACATTTTTCGATCATAAGAGGTGACCCTTTGGATTATTGAAATATCATTTGTTCTGTAAAACACACGTCCACAAGAATTTGCAGAACGACCACACCTATTTCATAAACTTTGAACATATACCAATCGAATGGTAAAGGTTATAATTTGCCAGCACAACCTTCAAAGAAAACCACCCCTAGCTCCTGGACTATAGCGGCTCATGCGCTATTGTCCCAACCGCGCCTTTTTGTAGGGACATTTTACTACATAAAGTTTTTCATTTATTTTTTAATTACATTTCACTAAAAACACGTAATCAAGGACTATTAACATAAAATACACCTTCAATAAGTCTAATTTTCAAATGTATTTCAAAATAAATTAAGATATTCAAAATAAATTGAAATATGATGTACTTCTAATACAATATACAGTAACAAAACGAATTCTATAAAAAATTGAGTTGAAAATAATTATACAAAACATACTTAAAACCTGCATAGTGACCACGGAGAGTTTTTGAAATGTACCATGTAGGCCATTTTGAATAAAAATATTCAGGGTATTAATTAAAATACAATACAAGGATTTTGCATCTGTAGATTAAAACGACTCTAATATTTTGATTATCAAAAAAGCAATACTAACTGAAAACTAGAACCTTGAAGTACCATAATCCAAATAAGTTTTGATCAAATTTCGCAGTCATAAACATAACACAAATTTCGTCAGAGTAATAATTCCGAGAAATCGAATTTTCTATAAACAGTACGATTTTTACTTACAGGTTTTAGTTCGCAAACAAAGTAAAAGCCCTATCAGTGTTTAATTTAATCTGCTCAAAAGATTTATATTTGATTTTTTCTAACGAAATTCTTCTTAGTACCGTAAAATTCCGAGTATGAGCCCATGGGCTTATACAAGTCAAATGACATTTTTGAGGGGGTTTATATACGAGGTGGCTTATTTTCGGAGGGCAAAATCATATCGAGAGTAAGATAAATCTAGCCAAATTCTTATCAAATTTAACCGTAATCTCCCCCCAAAAGCCACGTAATTTGAATGTTCTCCCTAATTCAATTCAATTATAACGTGTAAATTAACTTAAAACCTTCAACATAAACAGCATAAAGGTTTTCTACCTGGAAAATACACTTTAATATACAAAATAAAAAAATAGTTTTCTGGTTTTAATAGAGGGGCTTATACACGGGGGAGCTCATACACAGAGGTAAATTTTCTGTTACAGATTGAGCGGGCTTATACACGGGGGGATTATATTCGGAATTTTACGGTATGTTAATTATAAAACATTAGAGATGCATGCGAGGTGACATAAAAAACGTTTTTAAAAATTCCAAATATGTATGAGCCCGCACAGCAGAAAATTTTGAAAAATAATGTTGATAGATTTTAGACTGTTAAATGAAAGTTAACATATAAAATGGCCTTCCTGAATAAATTTCGCGTATTTGGCCAAAATGTGCGAAACTTTATACTCTTTAGGTATAGATAAGCCTATATAGTTTAGCTTCATGCAAAATTTCAGAAAAGTTGAACTTACACATTTTGAGAAAATGGCAAGTCACATTTAGTCCTGAAAATACCATATTTGGACCCAGTAACGAAAAATAGAGTGTTCGGTGGTTACCCATATGGGTCAAAAGAAGCCCTCTGTGGTGCTCTAACTGTGTGTAAAATCTGAAAACAAATCTACCGTTTGGTTTTTAGGAAATTAGAATAACATCATTTTCCGCCTATCATCTGGCCAATTTGCGCATCTTTAGGTCTGTTTTTTCGGACAGGCAGCAAGATTTTTTTTTGAAAAAAAAAAACATCATGATTTAGAAGCATTGTAAAAATTCCTCTTTAGTTTCTGAGAAAAATGCGCGACTGACGCACGCACCAGTGAAAGATCATGTATTCCTACCGATTCCCGCAGGTTGAACAAAAATACAATTTTCTATCACTATAAAAAAAGATCAGACAAATCGGTACATAATTATTTGAGAAATGTGGGGTAATGTTATTTTCGGTTAAACATGACCTGTGTAGGGGCCCAGTGGAAAACAAGTGAACTGTATGCAAACTTTTGGGCGAAAATGGCAATTTTGAATTCAAAACTAAAAAATCGTTAGTGTTCTGACCTTAGCAACATGTGACTTCATGAGTCGATCAACTTAGATCTTCGGTCGAACAGTCATACGCCCAGAGTTACTGGCGGCTAATGATGGCCCAAAAAGGCCGAAATAGCTGCTGTCAAGTCAGATTCCATGAGCTTTGACTCTCGCGAGAGCTAGACAACTAGTGCGAGGTCATCTATAGTTGATGTTTATATTTAATATATTTTCGTCACTCACACTAGAGATGTTATCATTCTAATAATGTACCTTCTGTAATCCGAATCTCTCTGTTATCCTCCTTGGATATCGGATAAGAGAGATTTGACTGTATAAAAATGTAATAATAAAACTTTTTTGAGTCTAGAAACAGAATTTTCGGCAGTTGATAATATGGCTCATAAGAAAACCTACACGCAAAAGGAGATTTAAAAATTTGGTGAGTCATAACTAGCAGTTACATGACCTAATAGCACGTAGTCCAATTTCTTTGTCCCCAATACTTTGCTCCAACATTATTTTCATGGTCTAAATAACTAAATGTATAATCACCTTAAACTTGTATGGACTGTATCGCCCAATGCTTCGGATCTTGTGATAAATCTGTTGTGGTGAAGCGTCCACTGAAAATTCGTTAGCATGATCAGCAATATCAGTTACACTAGTCACCCCCTCATGTCTATTAAACCAGGAAACAATTTCATTCTCCTCGGCTTTTTCCCACCTTTTTAGGGCCATTTTTATCTGCTTCTTCCAGGTTCATACATACGGGAGGCTGATTTTATTGCTCCCCCTGATTGCGCTACCAATTTTTCCTGCGACCTAATATGGTAATGAGTTTCCGCAGTCGGGTATATCGGGCTGTGTAAGGTAGATATAAATAGGGTTCCTATGATTATTCTGTAGTAGAGGTACATTTGTTTTATCACTATGTGGGTCACTTTTTGCGATATTATCTCAAAACAAAGAATTTCCAAAGTGGCCGTTCCCAAAAACATATCTCACAAAATTTCAGATATTCCATATGTACAACTGTTAACGCTTTAAAACGTCCGCTACAAGCGATCTGGAAAAAAAAACTCACAGAAGTTTCCGTAGAGGGTAATTGGACTCCCGGTGGAGCCGACGGAGTCCTATGAATTCACCCATGTCCGTCCGTCTGTCCGTCCCGTTCGTAACACTTTTTCTCAGTAACCGTTCATTATTTTTTTCTAAAATTTTGTATGATGTTAGAGGGTCATAAGGTCAAAAAAGTGACAGAGTCGGATTTTTAAAAAAAAATCTATTTTTTGGTACTGGGCCTAAATTTGCCCAAAAAGGGGGTTTTGGGGCCTAAAATCAACATTTTTGGATTTTTCTCGTAATCCGTTCATTATTTTTTTTTTTTAATTATACCTGATGTTAGAAAAATAGAGGGCAACTTTTGCCCTATACCAAATTACGGATTTAGCCCTATTTGGTGCGCTTATATGATGATATCCAGCTCCCTAATTAATCGGGGAGACCTTGAAGGATAGCAGTTCTTTCCAGTCTTGTATACGCATATGTACACGCATAGTCACACAAATAGCTAAACTGATGTTCGATCCAGCCCCAAGGAATGGATATCCAGCATAGCTGCGAGGTTCTTGACACCTCCCATAATGTGTCTATCATAACCGTTGTTTCTGCTATTGGCATAGTACCTATCCAGCTCTACTTGCAATCCAATCTCTTCATCAACTGCATAACGTAAAACCATACCGCCATATCCCACACCAATTCCGAGCTGTGCGAGAGATTCATGTTGTGCTGCTGACAACATTGATGCCAAGTAAATAGGAGACAGCCTGGCATAACTAGAACCCACCGTGTTGTACTCTAAGCCCATCAATCCGTGAGAGTATGATTGCTTAATCGACAATGCTGCATCCTTTATTTGAACTTTGTCACTGCTGTCCATATAATCAGGAGAACAGGGTCCGTCACACAGCTGTAAAAGAGCGAACAATTACCTGACAATTATTTTACAGCTTATAAACGATTACATTTTACAGCTTATAAACGATTACATTACAGGGCCTATCGCAGTTTCGGAGACCAAACGTCTATACTCATGACCATCAACACAGATGGTAGTAGCTAGTAGCTCTTCTCCCACATCGTACATGAGAAGTGGTATTAGGAACGGTATAACGTAACGAGAATCCAATTGGGCAAGCCACGCTGCATGGAAAGATCGTAAATCATCTATGTTGACTACGTCATTTTCCGGCACGACGTTATTCCAAGTGGTATTTCCATTTATATCAATGGGAAGTGAATCAGTTGTGTAGAGAACATCAATCTGAATAGGACTCCAATGTAGAGCAGCATGGCTCAGCATTTCAGCCTCGCGATGCGGTCGCTCCCGACCTCCAATGCTTATCAGCTGCAACACGCGAACTGTCAAGATGTCTAAATTACGAACGTAGAGAAGTGAAATGTTGCCGGCTCTATTCGAAAAGAACTGCAAACCAGCTTGACAGGCATTGTCTTCAACGCGTAAATAATTCACATTACCCAATCGATTAATATTCAACGTCGGCTGCGGAGTAAGAGCTGGAATAGGTACGTTGTAAACAATGTCTAGTGCTGGATCATTGACGAGCTCCTGGAGAGACAAGATGTATATCTTCGTTAAAACACGACAAGCAACTTCAATTGGCAGAGAGAAATACATATACTGCTGCAATTCACCAATGAGAATTCCCTGACACTGAGCACCCATCGAATTGACTGTACGCGCAGGGTAGCTCTGGGTGATGTTGGAGGGCATATTTTGACCCAAATGGCAACTGTAGAAAATTCTTGTTTTTGAATACTGGAACCTAAATAAAACGAATAAATACAAT
>JAUOBW010239655.1:0-11892 GCA_032360285.1 Lepidozona retiporosa | reverse complement strand
GGGTGGTTTTAGTGTTTAATTTTTCTAATAACTTCATAAAGTTTATACAATACCCAGTAACACTTTTAATATATATACATCGTACTTCCGACCATGATGTAATCTTTGATCAGCCATATAACGAGACGTTCTCTAGTCGGATTGAATCAATCCAGTATAATGCTGGCCTTGCAATTACTGGAGCAATTCAGGGTACATCACGTGTTAAACTATACGAGGAGCTTGGTTTAGAAAGTCTTTGTGATTGAAGAAGGTCTCGTAGATTTTTTTTTTTTTTTAACATTGTTCATAATAATTGTCCTAAATATCTCTATAAACTACTACCTGCTAAAAATGTATCTTACAACCTCCAGCGCTCTGAGTTATTTCATGAATTACCTTCGTTTTCTAACTACTTTTCAAATACATTTTTTCCATTTTGTGTTAAAGCATGGAATGAATTAGGGCCAGAATTGCGCAATTTTAAAACTCTATCGCCCTACTCCTAGCTCTACGTTTAATATTCACGACCCATTAGGTCTAAAACTCCTTGCACGCTTGCGTGTAGGCTTGTCATTTGCGATACCATAAATTCAGACACAATGTTCTTGATACCATCAACCCACTTTGTGGGTGCAATATTGAATCTGAAACCAAAATTCACTATCTCTTTCACTGTTCCTTTTATACCAACATTCGCAAAACACTTCTTGATAATGTTGTCGATCTAATAGGTTCGATAACAAACTTTTTGGATGAAAATTTAGTCTCCTTTGATACGGTGATTTGTCACATAATGTAGCGACTAATGCGTCTATTTTAAAATGTACAATTGTATACCTTAAATCACCTGAAAGGTTTGATATCCCGTTAATGTAACTCATGATTGGCCTCTCATACTCTTAATGTTATGTTTAATTACTTTATCTTTAAAAAATTTAAATTCTTTCTCGTCTGTTTGCAGCTTTTTCTAGTATGTATTTCTATACGGTATTTAGTGAAGTGTCATTTATCTTGTCCTTTTTATGTTTATTGTAAATTTGTGTTATTCATAGAAAAAAAGTCATAATCGAGTTACGCCCCTGAACGATTGTAAAACCAAAACAAAAGTGAAACTCGAGTTATTCCCTGGGGCGTAACTCGAGTGTAAAACCAAAATAATGTGAAATCGAGGTACGTGTCTGGCCATAACGCCAGTTTAAAACCAAAATAAAGTGTAACTCGAGTTATGCCCCTGAGACGTAAATCAAATGAAAAACGATTTTTTAATCAAGGAACATTTTTCTTCGGTTATTAAGCAACCAAGTATTTTGGAATATACGCGGTTCTGTATTTGATGTTGTTTTCCAATTTCATTGCTATCTATGCAAAACTATACATGGAAATCTAAATTTACCAAATACTATAATACTATGTCAAATCTGAACATTTTTGAAATTTCATTCAAGGAATTAAGGTCATTTTGGGATCTCCCATTACTTATATACTTCTTATATATTCTGCTCTTTTTACGTAGTGATGTCTTGATTTCATTTGTAACCCAGGGTGGATCTTTAAAATTACATGTAATGAATTTATGAGGAATAAAATTTCTAAAGATATTTAGGACAGTGGTGTTAAGAAGGCCTACTTGGTCATTTGAATTAAGGTTACGCAAATTATTTTCCCAATCAAAAGACGATATCGCCCTTTTTATTAAATCAACATTAGCTTTGTGATAGGTCCATACCTCCCTTTTGTATGGAGGGGGTAGATGTATAATTAAGTTTAATTTTACAAATATAATTTGATGATGACACGACGATTATTGTGAGGGGTGAGTTCCATTCTCATTTACTAGATTTGATTGACTTACAAAAATAAGATCAATACAAGACGGATTTTTATTAGGTTCACGGTTTGTGGGATCTTGAAAGATTTGAGAAAACCCATTGGAGGTAGATAGTGTATCTAACTCCAGCCCGAAGTTGAAGCCCAGTTCTCAACATTATGTAATTTTTTTCTCGTTTCAAGATCAAAGTGAACCATAAAAATTTGTGATAAAATTTCGTGAAGCACCTTGATAAAAGTTTTAATTTTGCAGGTATAGGTATACAGGAATACATGCAAGGTAATACATGTAATTGACAACATCAATTTGGCCACTTGAATATTACAGGCCCTGAAGTAAGCACAGGACACCGGCCATTTGTACATTGACTGGCATCACACCTTCGTTTGACTCATGTTATTTTTGTTACCTTAGGAACGTTTTTAGGCGAGAACTAACTTTAGCCAAGTTGTCGAACATGATCAAAATTCTCCAATATTAGTGCCTGAAAGTTTGTTTTTCATGTTTAGATTACAGTAGTCTTATCCCTGATAGAACTTTATTAATATGGTTAAAATTAATAAATAAACAAATAAATAAATACATCATCATTCTAAATTTTTTTTTAAAGATTAAATAATATTTGAAAATATGCCAAATTGTCTATAAACTAGCAATATCCACTGAAATTTTAAACCTGTGAAGTTATTATTTTTTTATTTACTTCATGGTTTCTTTATCTCGTTCCCAACTTAAACATTTTTGATAGGCCTAACAAAACAATTTTCCATACATATTATATTGCCTCAAAACGCTATTCACACGTAAGCCATGATTTTAATAACCTGTAATTTAAACCTGAGAAACTTATCATGAATGTGATGTATAGTATTCTAGTAAATCTGGAAAACTCTGAAAAAACATGTTCAAAGATTTTAAAGATGTTTTTAAGATATATTTGTCGATAAGAATTTCAAAATATTTTCACAAGTATAAAACCTTTCGAGAGAAGGCGCATATAAATATACACTGAAACGGTCACTAGGACTCCAGGTTTCTTTTTTATCAGAGGTTATTAAAATCACAGTAAAGGGCTATTCGATTTTACAAGGGAAACATGTATGCATTTCCAGGAGGGGATAAAAAATGAGTTTTTTACGGATGGGATTCTGCAAAATAATTTTAGAGATGTATGCGTAGCTGCTGAATATCGTGTGAATAGCCTAACTGTATAGGTGTGTATTTTGAAATGGAAACTTCTGCACTGCCATTTAAATCAGGAAATACATCTAACATTGATAACTATCGCCTAATATCGATTCTTCCCGTTTTGTCTAAGATAATTAAGAATGTAGTACATACTCAACTTGTAGTCTATCTCGAGGAGCATAAGTTGTTATATAAAAGTAATTTGCTTACCGTAAGGGGAAATCAACGGAAACTGCTGTCACCCTTTTCATAGACAAAATACGACTATCGGTAAATAAGGGTAAGCTAGGTGCTGTGTTTGTTGACTTGTCTAAGGCTTTCAACACGATTAGTCATTCTTCGTTTGCACGATAAATTACATTATTATGGCGTGTATAACACTGAGCTGAATTAGATTAGCAATTATCTATTCAACAGACATCAAATTGTTTCACTAGATAACACCCTTTCTAAATCTTACCCAGTTATGTGCGGTCTTCCGCAAGGATAAATCTTGGGACCGTTGTTATTTTTGATTTATTTAAACGATTTTGCAAAATGCTTGAAACACTCAGAGGTTACAGAATATGCTGATGATACGGTATTATTTTTTAGCAATGAGGATTTTTACGTGATTCAGAACAACCTTTAATGAAGATTTAGCTATTTTAGCTGATTGGTTTCGTGATAATGAGTTAGTTGTGAATCCAAAAAAAAGAAAACCGAGGCTATGCTATTTGGCACCATGAAACGTATTGCAAAATATGACGAACCCCTCCTTGTGAAGGTCGAAGACAAAATCATCAATACAACTGATTTTTATAAATATCTTGGAGTTAAATTAGATCAATCGTTGACTCTAAATATGTTTCATGATGATTACTACAAAAAGGCGTCCGGACGGTTACGGTTGCTAGAGCGTTTACGACCATCGCTAACGGTCCATTCAGCAAAGCTTATATACCAATCGATGATACAACCCCTGCTTACTTACTGTGGAACAATAGCACTAGCGATAACACCAACAAAAGCTGAACGTCTCAATAACCTAAATAGAAGAGCAGAACGGATTATAACCAGTAGATCAACAGCCGTCGTGAACTTAACCAGTACAGTAGACTTATGTAAAAAACGATCATGTACAGTTGTGAGCAAAATATTAAAAGGAACATTTGACAATAATTTCGACAATTATTTCAAAGTCATTAAAAGTAATAGTAGAAACAGTGGTAAGATTTTAGAACTTCCTGCAATAAACCTTGAATTTGGAAAGAAGAGCTTCAAATTTATGGCAGCGTTTGTTTTCAAATGGCAATCCTGTATAAATATTCTTTAATAATAATAATAATACATAATTAATGTTTTAATTTTGTACATTTTAATGTTTTCTTTTTAACGTTTATATGTTTGAAAACGATCCCGACTAACGGGGTAAAAAGATCACAATAAAAAATAAAAAAATCTTTCTAAGAAAATAGTACGTTGCCGAACCGATGTTTATTTATTGATTTAATATACCGTACTAACAAAGATGTCGCTAAAACATTCAGACTTCTATGAATGTGGATTATTTATCCCCTTTTCCGTAAAAATAAAATATTACCGAGGAATTAAAAAATCATATGTATTATGTTTACCAATGAGTAAAATTTTAAAATGAATGCGTATACTATTTTTTAACAGGTTAATCTCCAAAACTAACTTAAATCTTAAATATTAACTTTTTGGCATAATCATAATCTGTATAAATTCTCTATAATAATTTGAAAATATTATGAACACAGAATAAGTTTCTCTGTGAAAACTATAAATACCCCTAGCATCCAATTTATGAAAATGGCCACCCCCCAGTAGAAACTATGCAAATGATAATAAAAATCCTAAATATTGGATAAAATATTTTCAGTCAGATATATATTTTTATTATAAGATGAGGATTATTTATGTTTATACTACAATTTACCTCTTCCAAGTTCTCAGACCATTTGCTAATCTCATTTACCATTCGTTCTCTAAAATATATATATATATCTTAAGAAAAACACGGATAAGTAATACATAATTACATCTTCAACACCATAACAAAACATTTAGATTAAAAGTTAAACCAAACTAAGAAAAAATCCTTGAAAGATTTTGACCACCTGAAACCAAAAATCACCCTCCCCAGGCCATTTACCTCATTGAATAATGTTCCCAAATGGTAAACCTATATAAAAGTCAGTATGGCAATTTTTCCCTCTCCAGGTGGTACCTACTTCCAGTATTACCTGGACTATTACTATAGTCAGTGCATTACTCTTAAAATATGCAATCATTTTTCCCAAAATTTTTATCTTTGATACAGTGAAAAAGTTATGTGTTCGGAATCATGGTTGTATATATAGCCCCTCATGGAAATAAACTCGCCGAAATCCTACAATAGAAATATACATTTTAGCATGAGCTTAAAGTTCACATTTGGATTTGAAAGTGAAAAGTAATCATGTTTTTTAAAATTATCTTTTAACACTCATTTTTTTATTTTAAGCCCGGATTAAAATCTGATTCACACTTATAAAGCAGACGCTGAAGCAAGTGAATTACGCATGCACACTTTGTGATTTTTGCTGAAAGCAAGACATGACGCAACAGGTGAAGCAAGCCGTTCACACTTGTGCAACAATTTTGTCCCAAACAAATATTAAATTCCTAATGTTTCGTCGATAATTTTCTATCTTACCCTTATTTTGAGGGCCAATACACCAATTATTTGTGTAGCTCAATTCGCTACTTTAAATTTTACTACCCACCTATATTCGCATCCTTTTAATTTATATCCCTTCAATTTTTCCCTGTCTAATTTAAGTTGCCAATTCGCTCCCTTTAATTTTCGTCTCCTGGGAGAGAGTGGTTGTTAAAATTAGAGACAGGCGAAATTTGATGTGAAAAAGGTATTATATTAAAAAAGAAAAAAAACTTAAAAAATAATCAGGAAAATGTAGGCTAGATACATTTGTTTCATTAAAATACGCCCTTGGCTTGGCTTTCTTGTTTTAAAGTGATTAATAATATAATTATCCTAAAATATTCCCTGTTGTTCTACCCCTTTTAAATTCTTTCAGGTGTAGTAAGTTTACAAGCTTAAGTGTAGAAGCTGCAACGCTTATTATATTGGAAAAAGTATTTGACTAACTAAAAGCAAGAGCTTCGGAACACCTTGGAATTTCAGCACTAACTCGTTAAAGGCTTATCCCCCAGCATCTACACTCATTCGTCTGTGAAAGATTATATTTTGGAACCCGATCACCCTTCTTCTTTGGACGATTTTTCTATCATTGGTAGAGATAATAAATAACCTTACGTTGGAAGTAAAGGAGACTCCTATTGACTTAAAATCAAACACAACCTAAATTGTCACTGCTAAATTTCTGAAAAAAAATCAAAACGTTGACTTTAGTACTAAGAATCCCATTTTTTTTACTCATTTAGGGACTTGGTGGCCCAAACGAGAATTTTCGACAAGTGGCTGTATTGGTCAATATATTCCCACTATGCCTTTTAACGTCACACAAAATTAAAAAAGGATTTCGAGAAAAAATGAGAATTTTTGACAGTAGCCATATGGCTCAAAAGTTGAACCCCAGTTTTAGGGCAAATTTAGGCCCAGTACAGAAAAATATAGTTTTTTTTTCAAAAGATCCGACTCTGTCACTCGCATTTCTTTAAATTAAAAAGTATTAAAAATCTTTAAATTAAAAAGTATTGAAAAATCTGACTTTGTCACTCGCATCATCATAAAATGTATTGTTTTGGTTTCAAACGATTTTTGGTCAGTTTATAGATATTAATATTCGGCATGTTTTGAAAAAAAAAATCAAAAAATATTGTGTGGTTGACTAGTTCCAGACCACTAAGCGTTGTCACATCTATAGCTACATAGTAAATTCTGTTGTTTTTCATGAAATCTTAACCAGATGCTGCATCTGTCAATTTAAACATTTGGTAGAAATTTTATTCAAAAACGACACTCTAGTCAACCGCGCATTATTTTTCAAACTTTTTTTTTTGGAAAATCTTTATATCTACATACTGACCAAAAAGGATTTGAAACAAAACAATACTTTTCAAATTAAAGATTAAAAAGTGATGTTAAAAATACGAGTATAACAAATGTGATGTCATAACTTCAAAAAAATAAAATGCCACCCTACATTTACCCTGGAAATTTAAAACTCTGATAGCTAGACAACTGTTCGAGATTTTTTTCACGGAATAAAAAGCATTCCTCATTATTTTTAATTCTCTTTAATATCAAATTGTCAGAGTACTTAGGGATCTCTTTAAGGGTAATATGCATGTAAAATTTCAGAAAAAATTAATGCACGGTTTTGGAGAGAAATTACAAGAAGAACGAAAAACAGACGGATAGGGGTGATTTCATAAGACCCCTATCGGCTTCGCCAGGGGTAAACAAATAGCGAGCCGTTACACAGAAAACATATTTTAAACAAACAGAAGAATTATAATAAACACTGATCCTCACGTAGCAGTTGTCTTTTCTCTGGTAGCATATTTATCATCTTCCTGAAATAAGAATACATCATATATGTTATCAACATCAATCATTTGTGGAGATCAATGTATATTTGTATGCAAGTTGAAGTTTGTCCATCAACATACTTTATGTTGTCACTCTTATTAACTATTACAGTCTTATGTGGGGTTCATGTAACTTGCACTAGGTGGTTTTTTGATTGCATATAGTTTTTAATTTCCCCTGAAGGTTGGAAGAGTACCCAGACAGTAAAATCGACTTAGTCTAATTAATATACAAATACAACAAGCGCTAGTGACTAATGGACTCCCGGAATTTAATATTATAGATTAAGTATCAAATAACCTATAAAAATAAGTCCTTTAATAATGACCAACATGCTATAACAAATCAAAAATACACATTGTTATCATCATCAAGTTCTAAAAGTCGTTCATGCAAATAAAAAAATAAAAACATGGTTTTTAATAAAAAATTTTGGAAAAATATTTCTGGCCATATTTGGACTCAGTACCGAAAAACGAGAGTTTTCGACAGATGGCCATATGACTCAAAATAATCCCTAGATATGATCTTCTAACTTCATTCAAAATTTTTAAAAAATCTAACGTACGGTTTTTTGTGAAAATTATAAGTGTTGTTTTTGGTTCCAAAATAACCATTTTTGGGCTCAGTACCGAAAAACGAGAATTTTTGACTCTATCTTCATGCAAAATTTCAAAAACATTTAACGTACGGTTTTTGAGAAAATTAGAAAAGTGTTATTTTTGTTCCCAAAATGCCCATATTTGGATCAAACCCCCCCCAAAAACGAAGACTTTTAGACAAGTGGTCATATGGCTCAAAATAAGCCCTATATAACCTAAAAAATTCATGTAAAATTTCAAAAAAAAATCTAATGTGTAGTTTTTGAGAAAATTAGAAAAGTGGTATTTTGGTCCCAAAATGAGTATTTTCAGGCTCAGTAACGAAAAAAGAGAATTTTCGACAGGTGGCCATATGACTCAATATAAGCCCTATATGACGCTCTAACTTCATGCAAAATTTCAAAAAAATCTAACGTACGGTTATTGAGAAAATTACAAAAGTGTTATTTTCGGTCCCAAAATGGCCATATTCGGGCCCAAAACGGGACAACGAGATTTTTGTTCAAAAAAACGAAAAAAGGTCTGGAGATATTATGGATTCGAAAAATTGTATAAAAATCAACTCCCCTCATTGGGACCCTCCTCTAAAATTCTAAACTCTAAAAAATGCTTTTTGACCAAAATTGACTTGTTTAAGGTCCGGAACACCAAAAACAAGAGTTTTCCGCAAATGCCTATATAGGTCAAAATATCCCCTTTATTCTTCTTTTAACATCATGCAAACTTAAAAATTTATATTTAAAATTTATTATTCAAAAACATTGTTTCAGACACAAAATAAAAATTTTCTCCTTCAATAATCCTCTGATTTTATGTAAAATTTCAGGAAAACTACTGACAAAAAAGTGTTACAGATGGCCAGACGAATAAATTGTGAATTTATATAACAGGACTGTCAGCTTCGCCTGGAGTCCAATTATCTGAAAGCCTGGTCATGAATTATTTTTCAAAAGGCGGAGATTTCTAAAAATATAGCTTTAGAAAAAAATGTTTCTGGAACATACCCAAAAACCTGATTGTTAAAAGGTGCATGTAGGGAATGGTAGCATCAAATAGTTTGCTAGCTTCATTTACACACCTACAAATCCATTGATAATCACGATACCCTAATTGAGAAGTAAAGTCAAACTTCATATAGTGGGGTATTTTAATTCAACGATTCTTTTATTAACAATGGTTGTGAATCTATATGGGAATCAGATTCATGAATTCGTGCCAGATTTGAAACTCTCATTTGCAAAAAAAGATCGACAGAGTAAAATATGTTTATATTTCACATGTTTTTTTTGTAAGCTGAAAAAAAATTGTGATGAAAGTAACATAATTTAAAAAGAAAGTTAGTACCCCTTGATGTGTTAAAGTGAATTTTACCTTAATTCTCATCTCTTGTCTCTCCAATGCTTTTTTTAGCGACTTCGAGCTACAGCCTTCAATCTCATAACGATATGATGTTGCCAAAAGTGACATTTTATATATAATACCTGAAAAAGGCACAGCATTCAAAATCAAGGTTAAAGTAAGTCCCACATTTATATTATGAATGCCGTTTTAACAGGATTTCCCTTAGTGCATGGGGAGGGGCTTTAGGGAGACATTTTAAAGAAAAAAATGTTCTTACATTAAGGAAATTTTTCTTAGATTAATAAAAACAAGCATAGCTTCACTGGTTTCCCTAGATATTACTTATATCTACACATGTCCAGTTAATATAAAACATTTAAAAAATCAATCTAAGACAAAAAAATACAGTTCTAATAAAAAATTAACCGGAAAAAAGGATATTCTACAGAATGTTAGGTGGTGTAGTGAAAATCAAGAATCTTTGAAAGGTATTATGGGTCAAAAGAAGCCATATATACCCCTCTAACATCATCCAAAAAACTTTATAATTTCTTGTAATAAACAGATATATTTCATTTAGTTTTATGAATTTAGTTGAAAATAATTTTGTTTTAAGGATATGAGATAATAGAAATGAATATTGAATCATTAAATTGTTTTAATTTCATCATTTATGGATGTCTTTGATATAACCCCATGAGTCATATGTCAAACTCTTACCAACTTACCATCTTTTAAAAGAGAAATACAATGACTTTTAATATTATCAAAATAAATATAAGGGTGTTAATTTTTTATCATTTTTTTGCCGCCAGTTTTCTTTGAATAACCTGATAAATTTTGGTACAACTCAATATGGCCCAAACGATGTATATTATATCATTATTTTACTACAAACAAAATTTATGTAAGATCCATGAGCTCAAATCCTAGAAATAGATACAAATATAAGTTTTTTAACCTGGAAATATTATCAGTTAGAATCATTATGCAAAAAAATTAAAAAAAAAATTACGGAATAAAAAGTGCGTGAATTGAAGTGAATTTACAGGTTCCTTTACGAACTAAAATTTAGGGAACCGATAAATTAATATTAATATATGTGATAGACTTCTTGAAAATTGTTAACTAAATGAAGTAATAGAAATACCACAAGCATCTTCGGAGGCCTCCTTAAAAATAACTTCTTTCTGCATTATAAATTACTTCTTTTTCGTTTTTATATTTACAACATACGTCTTAAAATAATTTTTCTTCAGAATTGTAAATTGTTAACCGAATCTAAACAAGGATATTAATTGCACCATTCTAAAAATATTCATTTGTATCTACGTTTCATTAAGCTGTTTCCAAACACCATTCATTCGATTGATCTTTAAATTCATGTCTTCCAATGCCGTAGGATAATATGGTGAATTTGATTCAAACGTTGAAAAGTCAAACTCAAAGTCAAAATCGACAATTCGCAATTTACGATAACTCTTGCACCGAGTAAAGTAACAACTTTTGTATGAGTTTTCAATTATTTCTAGAACTTCACGAGCATTTTCCCGTTTTTCAATCTCATTCGCATCTGTAATATTGTTAATAAGAGGATTTACACAAGGTGGTATTATATTTGTATTATGTACATGTAATGTCACTGGGAGGGTTTGCTTTTCTTCCAGTGAGAGGGACTTTTTTTTTACGTCCTTCGGTGTACGAGTCATTTTTATACCAATCCATTCTGAACTTATAGAATCAACGCGTAACGGGGCTTTTCTTTTACGAGCAATTTCTTTCATCGCTCTATTTTTTAAACCAGCCAAACAACAGCAGATTTGTTGTCAAATAATCTCTAATGTTTTTTTTTCTATAAAGAAAACTCATAGATTAAAATAATTTTTTAAATTAAACATACCATACATAGAACCGATACTTATGACTACCACCTACCAATCTGATATGCGAATTTAATTATTTCAAAATGTTTCTGTTATACATTTAACAGATTATTGCTGCCATTCATTAAAATGAACTCATGTTATCATTGTTTTGAAAAAAGCACATCATTTTTAACACCTTTCTAAGTTAAAATCATCACAAATAAGCGGCCTAAGCTACGTCAGGATCCGTGGTATGAAAAGGTATTGGCTGCCATCATGCTAAAATAAAAGACGCGTATGTTGAATATTCATAAACCACAACCGTTATATCGATAATAACAAGCACTAGTGACTGATGGACTCCCGAAAAATGAAATACTTAAATAAGATTTCAATCGAGCAATCTGATTTACAGAGGCATTTTGGGAATATACAATGGTAAACGATTGGTCAATAACATAGCTTATACACTTGTTTACGTAAACGAGTGTACAAATCATCAATAAGGTTGTTAATAACTCAAGA
>JAUOBW010239544.1:0-11893 GCA_032360285.1 Lepidozona retiporosa | reverse complement strand
ACATAATGTTGGGATAGGCAAGTAATTAAATACTAAACGTCATTATGTGAATGATTTGCTCAATTGTACAAAAATAAATCATAATATGAATACAATGATGCAATAAATAACTTTTCGTCTCAGTGTTAGCAACCTATCCCAGAGGAGGCGAATTTTATTTAATCAGGTCAAAAATTAAAGTGAATACAATCCCAGTTGAAATTTGATGGAAGTATTAGAATAATGGAAGAATGTTGCAAGAAGTTTATACTGGAAAGATTTATTCAGATGGTTTCAAACTTTTCCTACCACGAATATAATACACGTTTTATGAAAATCTTAAATCTACTGTGGCTGTCATGTTTTGGTACTGTTTTTCTAACTCATGAAGTTTTTACGTGTTTATATAATAACTAATTAAAGAGTTTTATTTTGGTTATAAAAAGGTATTTCATTACTGGTAAAAATTCACTCCAAACAGATAGCCCAACCCAACCATTAGAACTACCCGACTTCTATCATGACCTCTCCTTGCTTCCTTTCTAGATAAGCAAACTATATTTTCTATATGATTTAGATAGGTTAGGTTTATCAATTAAAAAATATGTCCTTTATATTTTAGACCCATTGGACATTCTTTTTCGTCATACATCAGTGGTTTTCCACCTAGTGTGGTGGCTGATTATTAAATATCATATTCGCCCGAAGTTTCCCGAAATGGACGATATCAAACCACGTGATCTGTTATTGCATTGGGTTAACGAGCAGTTACCATTTGATGTAAGAGGTATTTTAAATATTGGAATATAAATTTATATATTTCCACTCTCAATTACATAAATCGTAGTTTTTATTTATAACATTTTAAACAGCACAATAAAAAATAAATGATTAAACTATCACAGTGAATGGATAACTATTATGCATGCTTTTTGGGGTAGATGTTCTTTTAACGAAGAATGTCGAAAAGCTTTTATTACCCCGTCTATTCCTATTACACGTTTTTTTATTATAAGCAACACGTTTTTAAGCAACAGTACTAAAATCTCTAAAAAAATTTAGCAACATTACTATTAAATTTTACAAAGCTAAGCAACAAATAAATAAATCTATAACTAATATTTTTAGCATTGCCTCTGATTCATTTTTAAAAAGTTTATTTTATCTCTAGTTATAATTATTTCAATGAATTTATTGCTAATGAATTATTTTGAGCTGAAAAATCATTTTTTAAATTCAGGACCTTGAAAATGTCTATATTATTAAGCAACACGTAGGCAACTTTAGTACTAAAATTCGGCATTTTTGCTAAGCAACACTAGTACTAAAGCCAAAGCTTAGTTGCTTATAAATAAGAAAACGTGTAGTTCACTACCTGCACTTTGACGATGTTGGGTTTAGACCCGCACTGCTGTTTCTGATCTAGGGTTTAGAATTGCTGTTTTTTATATGTTACATATGATGAAAGATGGCCAGTAAATCAAATAACCTAAGACTGTTTACAATTTATCTTCTCAATAAATTGTTGTCTTAAATATGGTCTTTCGGAGCAACAAAGCTCACCCAGCAAATTTATTTGTTCGTCGGTAAAAAGGTACCTGAACCAAGTTATTGCAACTTGGGGAAAGGGTAGACGGTAAATGATAGATACTACCGTGTTATCTTGTGAAAACAGGGCCCTTTCTTGGACCGCACGTTAATTATGATATCTACCTACCTAGGGAGCGGTATATAGTACTGAATTCAATGGTGGGATTGATGAGTAAAAAGTGAGGTGAATTAAATCTTGCGAATAAGTGAATGTGTAGGTAGGTTTGTAGGTCGGTAGGTAGGTAGGTATCATAATTAACGTGCGGTCTAAGAAAAAGACAAAAGCCCTGTTTTAAAGTGACGTTGACTAGCCAGGTTGCCTGACTGGCCACCGTTTATATGCAACCTAAAATAAAAAATCCTAAATCAGAATCAGCTTTATAGATATGAGGAATACATCACAACGTGTCATAGACGGGGGTAACAAAAGCAACGATAGTGGCAAATATGGAGCCTGGTTTCTTTAGTTTCTATTGCTCTATATTTACAATCTTGGAATATAATTTTACGTATCGATTATTAATTATTGTGATATAATTTGCTTACATTATTGTTTTGTTATATGGTGGTATCGCTCTTGTGAATTGTTGGCTTTCTGGTAAAGTTATTGCAGTATTTATGGACAGATTTTCGAGGTTTTATCTTGTTCACGTGTCTTGTTAAGTGGACAACTATAGAATGGTTATTCACCTCTCGCCACTGTAGAAGCCGTATTAAACCGGAATGAACATATATAATTTTTAACTAATTAATATCTTATATTTTAGAAGGAAGTCGAGAACTTCAGCACCGACTGGAATGATGGCTACATACTATCTAACCTTGTTAATAAATACATGGGACACTCCATGCATAATCCTACGAGTGCGTCGTTGAATAGAATTGCACATTCTATGAACCGGGCACGAGATTGGTTAGGTATACCCAAGGTAAGCAAACTGAAACGTTATATACGGATTCAAATCCAATCAAAATTCACCCCTTTATATTCCGTTCCTTTCATTAATCAAAGTTATTTATTTTTAACCCCTCTTTTTTTTTGTAATTTCCTTGATCTTATTGGTCTCGGAACCTGTCTGAGAACAAATATATTAAACATACTCATTGATAATACAATGGCTTTGTTGTTTCGTTTCAATCAAGTACCAAATCCTAAAACGTTCGTTGTAAAATGTACTTT
Source organism: Lepidozona retiporosa (assembly GCA_032360285.1). Taxonomy (NCBI): domain Eukaryota; kingdom Metazoa; phylum Mollusca; class Polyplacophora; order Chitonida; family Ischnochitonidae; genus Lepidozona; species Lepidozona retiporosa. Next base: position 9,144 of record JAUOBW010239544.1, on the reverse strand, counting down.
AACTTATATTCTGGGCCCAATTTACCTCACCTGCCGGATTGGAATGGACTGACTGATGGAGTGGACTGAACTGTTCTGAACTGTACTGAGTTGGACTGTACTGGACTGAGTTGTTCTGAACTGTACTGAGTTGGACTGTACTGGACTGGGTTTGATTGGACTGTACTAGTTTGAGTTGGATTGGACTGAGTTGGATTGGAAAGCATTGGACTGGACTGTGCTAAACTGAAGTTTCTTCAAATATCAGCGCAGATACCTATCCGAAAGGGGAAAAACAAAAATATATCATCAACTGTCGTTTTTAATAAGAAATATGTTCATAAGAATCTTAAAAACTTAGGAAAGAAAACTTGACAAGAAGAAATGTTGACGGGAAGACTGATGTGCCTAATAAAAAATATATTTAAAAAGGTTTTAACATACCCTATAAGGTATTGGGTACGCCATGGGGAACACCACGTTTTCAAACCAGCCCATTTGTGTCTACTTTTTAAAATTTGTAACTTCTTGTAGAGGTAAGAAATTGTCACCAGAGTAGCTCTGGGGAAAGGGAGGCATAAAGCTATGTTAATTAGTGTACATTACCAAAAAATCAAGAACAAAATGATTAAAATAATATATATATATATATAAGTAGGCGATAGGGTAAATTGGTCATGGAATATGACGACACTTAGCTATTCCTATCAAATATGTTAACGCTTTTTGTTATTATTTGTCTTCATCCGTTAATTTGAGAGTTAAACAGCTGAATATGCCTTCCCGCGCAAAAAGAAAAAATCCGCTAATTCGAGTATCCGCTAATTGCTTGTCATTCAATTAGAAACTTTTCCTATGAGAGTTTAACAAGATTTCTTCCGGGGAAAAGGAATTTGTCGACTAATTAGAGCTGTCCATCTTTTAGAGTGTCTGTTAATTGGATATTATACTTTATATGCGAAAAATGCATTTTTGCTACCAACATATGGCGAGGAAAGTGATTCGAGGCAGGGAATGTTAATAATTTTTAATCTCATATCAACCTCAATGTTTTAACTAAAAAAACTTTCGTGGTAACCCCTTAACCGTCAGGTTTGTCCAAAATGTCACAAAAAACGCAACATTCGCTGCACTGTTTCCATGCGCAGCTCCCAAAAAGTGCTCTCCGACGCAAAATTTAGTGGGGAATCTAGCGCACTTGGTCTCGAATCAAAATTCGTACAGGAAGTGCCTCAAATATTGGTATGTTTACACTACGGTAGAAATGCGTATATATACGTCGGTTAAGGGGTTAACTGGTTGAGTTGAAAAATTATTTTTTGATAGAAATGCTACAATTTGCCTATATTCCATGCCCAATTAATGAAAAACTAAAAATTAAGAAAATTTCAACAAATTTCCTTGCTAACTAATGTATTTTTCTATAACACCCTGACGGAATTGAAAACAGCAATTCATAAGTTTATTTATATTTTTTTATTCTTAGGTGATAAAGGCGAAGGACCTGAATAACCCAGATGTTGATGAATTGTCTGTGATGACCTACATCGCTTACTTCACTCATACTAAGTTGAAAATAAGGAATATTAATTAAGAGGCAGGAAATTATATCTGGTGAACATTTATTTTCTCATGTTCGAATCCAGAATTGACTGTAAACCTCGTCATTGGGAATTATATTTCACGCGCAAGCTACCCCGGTGTAAGCATATGTATTTTTTATATTCACAGTAATATAGTAGTTATAGTTTTTCTCATCGTCTTGGCGTATAAAGACGCGATCATAGAAAATTAAAAACAGCATAAAATAAACCCTAAAAATGGGGTTGTTTCGCAGTGTGATTTGGTTGTGAATTTTAGGTCAGAATTTGAACATTGCATAATCTAATGACCTAACTTGTATCAGACTTTTTTACGCCAAATCTATTGAAAATACTTTTTTTTGTCAAAAAAATGTATTCTGCTTTACCTGAAATTTTTTCTGATAAGAATAAATGCCATAGCAAAAAAATAAGTTTTAGACCCCTTGCTTTGTTAATTTTGGTGACAAACCCAGGTGGCAAACAATTTTTAAAACTAAATATATTCTTTAACGTTGTATTACTAAGGAAATTTATTTTGGCAGGATTAACTTTCGTGTATTTCGCTATTTCTTGTCAAAATTAAGAAAGTTAATTTCTACGGAAACTGTTAGTTCTTTCATTCGCAAAAAAAATTTGGCATAATTTCTAAATCATTTTTATCCGAAAAATCAATTTAGCTGTTATATCACCTTTTTCTATTTTCGTATTCCAAGAATCTTACATGTAAACAAGCAAGTAATAAAACAAAGCAAAAAAGGTAATTTTAAATAAAAATTCGTAACTTATCTTTAAACGTTTGAATCGCATGTTTCTGGAAAAATTAATTCTAGCGAAACGTCTTTGATCGGAAAATCCGCGAAATTAAATTCGGTAATTTGCTGCAAAACCTTAATAAATATTTTTTCACAAAATTTCGTTCCAGCGATCAAAAGAGGACTTTCTTCGGATATCGCATTGAAAAATAAACTTCATTTATATGTAAAGTAAAGAAGTTTAAGTTATTGATAAAACGGAATGTTAAGAACTATAAAATAAATACATATTGTTTCTGAAACGCGAAATAAATTTCTGCGAAACTTTTAGTTGAAAATTTAAAAATCAACTTATTTTTTATTTTGATCTTATTTTTATTTTATTAGCTTAATGCATCAAATAAACGCATAAATGGGAAGTTTCCTGTTATTTTTTTTAGGTGGTGGGCGTGTAAAGAAACCTAGAAATAAAATTAAATATTTTTGTTAATTTGTGTTGTATTTATTGTTTATTTAGACATTTTAAGTCTAAATTAATCACTATATACTAACAGCAATGTATGAACAAGCCCTTAATTTAGTAGAATCATTAAAATCGGATTTATGTTTTGTTTCCGAGACTGTGCCTCCAATCAATTATCCAAAGGCGGGCATCTATTACACTGGCGTTTATTCCAAAACTTCTAAAAAGGGGGTGTTTATTCAAGGGGCGCCTAAAAGAAGGCACCGTTTATTTGATGTATACGGCAGTTGTATTTCACTATAATAATGCTTATTAGACATAATTAACGTAAATAAAATGCAATTCCTACAATTAATTACACAAAATTCAGTACGTTTATACTCAACAAAGTGCGCATGAGGAAGAAAACTCTCTCCACACTATCCTTCATCGTCACATCGAGCGGCTCTGTGATAGAGTAGCCCAAATTACTTTTTCATTAGAGATTTAATGGTGATATGAGCCCACTCATGTATTTCGTCTGGAGACCAGAGGGAAAATAGCGCAGATAATTTATCATCATGACAAACAACATGACTGGCTGAGACGTATCAGTCAAAAAACCGGAGAAACATTATACATGATTTAATTAAGAGTGTAAGAAAATATTGTAGATGGCCTACGAATTATCGTTAAAGTACCCTCTTATTACACCCAGTGCCATTCAAATCCAGAAGTCTGAGCCATAGAGAAGGATTATTTTAATGGGTGGTTCAAAAACCTTCGTCTCCCTAACATTTGAACTGATTAAAAAGTCTGGTCTATCATATTTAGAATTTCCGAATCGTAAAATGAATTTTTAATGAAAAATAACTTTTAAAATGACATTTTTTTAAATGTGCACTTTTTACTAGGTTACCCTATAGGTACCATGCGAGGAAAATTCAGCCGACGATTTCCCAAAATTCAGCCTGCTTTACATTGAAATTCCCATTAAACATCTGAAGTTTTTGGTATATAATACCATAACTTCCAAAATTGAGCATGGTTTTGGAGGTAAGCTTTACGTATTAAAGGGATTCCAACCGTTTTTGCATGCTGGGCTCAGAATAAAGGCCAACCAAAATGGAGTACTACACTTTTATTTCGTCGAAAAATCCTTTTTTGTTCTCGAGATATGTTATATTAGTGAAACTTATGACATCACGGATCTAGAACGAAATTAGATTTTTCAACAAAATAAAAACAGATTATTCCATTTCGGAAGACCTTTAATATCAGCCAAACATGCAAAATCGGTTGGGCATATCTTTAAGCAAAAAAGAACAACGTCGCTATCCATTAGGTTATAAAACTAAAATACCAGTAAATAGTATTTCTACAAAATATATATATTTCTATATAGTATCCTTAAATAAATGTACTAATTATGAAAAATGTTACCCTTGTAATCAGACCATTGACACCAACTTTTATATATTTTATATTATTAATAGGTGCATTTTAACTGTAGAAATTTAAATTATGTGTAGATATGTATATTTTTAAATATATTTATAGTGAAAATATCTACCCTGGCTTTTGATTTGGATATTGGACTCTCCCGAGGGCTATTATTGGCTAAGTAAAGTCTACCTTCATTGGGTAATGTTAGTTAAAAGGCCAGTTTTCGTGAAATTGGAATCTAAGAATTTTACAAACTTTTTAACAAGGGTACATTCAATTATCCAGATTTGATAGAGTTATTAAGTAGATAATGCATTAAAAACACATGAAATTTATTGATACCAAGATGAAAAATAGCGAGGTGTTAATAGTGATTACATCTTTATGGTAAACTTTCTCTGGTAGTTTCGAATGTTTTTGAAAAATTAAAACCTGGCATTCTAAAATTCAAGCTGTTGACGCCACATTATTAGAACTTCAGTTATAAATATCAAAAACGGTCAAGCGATTCCGACGATATCAGATTTTGAAAATCGAGCATTCTGATTGACATTTTTTAAGCGCGTAAACTGGTTAACGTGTGATCAATAACCGTGCCAATATGTCTATTGTGATCAATAACATTGCCAATAAGTTCATTCCCGACGTCTTTGATAGAAGCAGTTCACCGGGGGCTTCTGCATTGGTTGTCTTTTCACCTATTGAACAAACCACTAAATATGAATGGCGGGTGATTTTAAACTCCAAGGACTTATATGTAAGCCATATATATAAGTCATTTATTAAAAATTATAAAACAAGTTCAAGCGGATCTGAAGATATCACATTTTAAAAATCGAGTATCCTAATTGACAAAGAGGTTTTCGGGATGTATCGAGAACCAGAAGTCAAAATAAATTACAATGGGTCCTGTGAGTCAGGAAATTGCATTGAATGAGAAAATTGCCGTGGGTGAGAAAATTGCCGTGAATACTGTGGGTCAAATAATTTCCGCCGGTCACAAAATCTATTGATTTAGAAAAATTCCCGTGGCTTAAAAATTCCCGTAGGTAATTTAAAATGACAAAAATGTGATTTATGAAGTGGATGATTTGGATCAGTTTTTGGATCCTTGGTTGAGTAGATTATCTTTGGATCAGGGGATGATCTTTGGATCAGGGGATCTTTGGATCAGGGGATGATCTTTGGATCAGGGGATGATCTTTGGATCAGGGGATGATCTTTGGATCAGGGGATGATCTTTGGATCAGGGAATGATCTTTGGATCAGTGAATGATAATTTGATCGGTAGATGGTCTTTAGATCAGTATATAATATTTTGATCAGATTAGGTTATTTGAATTAGTGGTTCATGTTATGATCAGTGAATGAAATAAGGATCCGCGGTAGATCTCCGGGTCATCAGATCTTCGTATTATTGGATCCCTTAATGAATTGATATTTGAACCAATTGATCTTTAGAATAATGTATATTTGGATCAATGGAGCTTAGAGTCGATACATCTTTCAATCAGTTGAATATATCATTGGTTTAATGTATGCTCTTATTGGATTAATGGGTAGTTGTGGATGAACTTTGGATCTCGTTGGATCAGTAGGTGCTTTTTGATTAAGTGGACCTCCGGATAAATGGATGTTTAAATCACAGGACTTTTGGATCACTGGATATTTTGATCACTATATTTTGGTTCATTGTATCCTTGGTTCAGTAGATTTTTGGATTCCTGGATCTTTGAATCACTTGATTTTTTGTCGGATCAGTGAATGATCTTTGGATCAGTGGTTATATCAGTGGATGAATTTTTGATAATCATATGATAGATGGATTTGTGGATGATAGATGGATTTGTGAATGATATTTGGTCAGTACATGATAATTGGATGATCTTCGGATAAGTGAATTATCTTTGGGCCAGTAAATGATATTTGATAATTTGATGATATATGAATCACTAGATACTATTTGTATCAGTTGATGATCATTGAATCCATATCTTTATATGACATCATCATGGGATCCTTTTAGACGGAGTGTTCTTTAGATCACTGGATGATAATCAGTGGACGATTTTAGATTAGTGGGCTATATTTTGATCATTGGATGATATATTTATTGCTCAGTGGATGATAATTTGATTTCAATCAGTGTGTGTCATTGGGTGATTTTTGGATGAGTGGGTCTTTAGATTATTAGATCTTTGGATTATTAGATCTTCGGAGCTTTCTATTTTTGAATAAATAGACCATTGGATAAATGGATCTTTAAATTTATTACCATTTATATGAATACACCACTGGATGTTTAGTTCAATAGAGATATTTGGATGAGTGGGATATCTTTAGATCAATGTATATAGGTTAATGGATGGTATTTGTATTAAGGTTTCTCATTGGATAAAAAGTGCCATGCTTTTTGCATTAGTGAATGACCTTTTTATCTGTGCATGATTTTTGTATCATTTGATATTTGGAGCAATGAATATTTGAATTACGGCATGGTTAACTCTTTTTTATGGAAATAAAAATCAATCAATGACAATGTTCAATTTACTTGACGTTCCTCTTCAAAGCACATGACAAATCAAAACAATCATTAACAGGATAACTGTGTATGAAATATTGTAAAACACGCCTTGTGCCTTGTTTTACCTGTTTCTTAAAATAAAAACACAAATAATTTATGTTTATCTTGAAATAAGGTTGATAGTAGCTCTTCTAAATAATTACATAACATTAAATAGTACTAAATCCATTACATAACAAGAGGATTTAACAAAATTAAATCGAACAATCCCTATGTGATTTTTCTATAGTTTGTTTACAAAGTTACCCCCTCCCCCATTCCAATATGGCTTGTATTTGTTTCGACTTTTCGAACAATATCCCAAAATATGCTACACCCTATGAAAATAATCCCAGGGCTTGTTAAAGCTTTTTTTATAAGTTTAGAATACATGCGAAAAACATTGAAAATGACTATTCTTAGTTCAGAATGTGTTTCAGAATATTTATCAAGGAAATTCTAGATAATAATCCCCAAAAAATGCTTATGGAATAAAATAAGGCCATTTGTTATTATCGGAATTTGACGGTACTTTATAGACAATTTTAGCTGAAAATATCAAAACTTTAGAAAAAATTCTGTCGTTACCAGAATATTATAAGATTTAACCAAAAGCCTAACATAAATATTGTCTCTTTATTTTCACAATGTATTGTATTTTAGTCAAAATAGGTCAAAATTTTAGTGAATTTACATTTTAATTCCTAATTTTTTATTTTACAAAAGTTGTTTATCGCTTATCGTCAAATAGTAACGTAACAAGAATTTAAAATTTAGTAAAATCTATATTATAGGTAAAATCGATTTTCTGACCATATGCTAAAACCAGCCACTAAATATCATTATTGATTTTAAAGTGATTAAAGTGATCAATTAATAAAAACGCCAGACTCATACAAGATATAATGATAACTCCATCAAATCAATTTTACAATTATTTTTTAAATTTAAAAACTAAATAAGGCAAATCTTGGAGTCTATAGCATGTTCAAATAAAATTTTAGATTAGTGTGAAAAAAACTGGTGGACATTGAGAAAGGTGACTTATTTCCAATATGACTATATTTTACCTTGTAAATTCAATAACAGTTTATGTAAAGCAAACAACTTATTATAATATACTATATAGTTGCCTTTAGAGCCCATAAAGGTTTCAATTGCAGGCGATTTATGAGTAAAGTTATAATCGTAATAGGATATATAATTTATGATAAATTTGTGCACGAAATGACCAATAAACTATGGGCGAATATATCTTCAATTTAAGGCAAAGGTGTTTGGTACAGCAATAAAAAGAAACAATCTTCCACCACAACAATTTTGCTTGTATTGATTCAAACGTGCGGGGCATTATATTATATATATGGATTACAAATCATCGAAGTAAAATATAATTTCTTTGAAAATTGTATTTTCTGAGTTTTAATTGCCTACAGGTTTATGAGTCTGTGATTATTCCCCCTTTTATTATTTGATAATTCAACGAAGATGCAGCTATACAGTTTAGGTTTTTCTCTGAAAACGCTTTATTCGAATATATGTGAAGAAATTAAATATTATATAAAGTTTATCCAAAATTCAGCAAATAGAAATCAATACAACATATGTATGTATAGATAAACAAACAAACAAACAAACAAATATTCGAGTCTTCAAGTTATACCGGGAAATTCCGGTCTGTAAATTATAACCAAAGTTTTTTCAATAGCAGGTTTAAGAATGCGTCTTATAGTGTTATAACTAAAGGTATTTGGCTGCAAAAAAGTACGTTATGGCTTATAACACAAATTTAACACAAATACAAATTTTAAAATATCTGGCATTTTTAGAAATAATCGGGTAAATATGGTCTGAAAATTATGCAACTTTGGCTGTGAGGATAGAAATTTTTCAAGTTGGTATAGGTTATATAAAGTGAAAAAAAAACACTTTTGTTAAGTCCCACTTCTAGAGACAAAGAAGTTGTCAATCTCATTGCAGAAACAACATTGTTCATATAAGAAATTTTAAAAATATATTATTCCGAAAACAAGCCCCCCAACTGTTGTCGCATGTGCATTATTTTTAAAAATTCAAACTATCAAAAAAGTAATTTGTCTTAATATAAGCCCTATCCTTAATTTTGGAATAATAGGGTATGACAAGGGGACGCATGATAGGGCGTGTCAAAGCAAGTTGCATAAAAAAATAATTAAACTTATCCAATTAACAGAGTTTTTCGTCAAAATTGCCTATAAATATACAACCAATATAATTTGAATCCCTTTCGTCGTAAAGGACTAATAAATAAAATGGAACAATGAATAGAAAAAAGGAAACCTTTTACACAAATAAACTCAGCGAAAATATAGGTAATTCTAAAGATCTCTGGAAATGTTT
>JAUOBW010239433.1:0-11893 GCA_032360285.1 Lepidozona retiporosa | reverse complement strand
GAATAAAAGTTATAGATTGACATAAAGTTACTTACGGTAACTGGAATAAAAGTTATAGATTGACATAAAGTTACTTACGGTAACTGGAATAAAAGTTATAGATTGACATAAAGTTACTTATGGTAACTGGAATAAAAGTTATAGATTGACATAAAGATAAAGTTACTTACGGTAACTGGAATAAAAGTTAAAGATTGACATAAAGTTACTTATGGTAACTGGAATAAAAGTTATAGATTGACATAAAGTTACTTACGGTAACTGGAATAAAAGTTATAGGTTGACATAAAGTTACTTATGGTAACTGGAATAAAAGTTAAAGATTGACATAAAGTTACTTACGGTAACTTGAATAATAGTGGTTTGTATTTCATTTAAATATATCTTGAACATTCCATTATGTCAACAAATTTTTATAATTTCGTTTCGTTTTCGTTTCATGAAATATATTTTTATATATTTATTTCCAGGAAATGACCAATTTGTCATGTTGTTATTAATATCTCAATTAATTTTCAATCATGCCAACAGAGAAGTCTCATTTCGCTTAAAATAGTAACTAATACCGCTGCTAAGCAACCAAAAAGTTTTGCAAAACTTTGAATACTACTCAAATGACGGATTAAAAAATGTGAAACTTTTCTTCATTTTGCTGAAAATTAAGAATCATCTTAACGAAATAAAATTCTTACCTTGGTTAAGGTTAATATCATTGTTAACTCTTTTGTAGGTACAGTAAAACACTAAAACGTAATTATTTGAATTAATCCAAAATATTAAAAATATTGTTTAACTTCAGGGAACTTCTTGTTATAGAAAAACTAGGCAGGCACCAGAATAAACCAAAAGGATCGGTCTATCGTTCTTTTACTTGAACAAATTTTATAAAGACATATTTTGGTATATACTGCCTAAAAGTAACAGCCCCAGTTACAGATTTTGTTATAAGAACCAAATCCAGATTTTTGTCTATTTTTTCAAGATTGGATCTTTTTTTCAAATTTTGTTACAGTAAAAGCTCTGTCTATTTTATACAATAGTGAATATATTTCTGAACCTTAGCTGTTGCTAGGGAACCAGAATTTAGTACAGGTAGCAATATATATTAAAAGATGTAGATGACTAAGATTTGAAATAATATTCATCAACTCATTCTTGAGAAACACACACAAAATGTGAATTTGGTACTTACACTTATAGAAACCTTTAACCAATGTTGTTACTAGACAACAATAATTTTTGCAAGAGGCAATAAAGACTAAAGATGAGCTCTATGCTTATTATACTATAAAACATAATTTTATGTACATACCGATGTGGGTAAAATGGTTTCATCTATGCTAACGAACTTCATAAAAAATGAAAAAAAATAGACCTGATCTTGAGAATATAAAGAAGTAAGATTTCCGTAAAAAAAATTGGGTAAAAAATGTCCTGTTGAAAAAATAATTTCTTCGGAAAATAAAAAAAACTTTAGATATATCAGTTAGAACCTTCATGCAAAGTTTGAGAACAAAATACAAAGAGGTTTTGGAGAAAGGTATGCGACGTACGAATGAATGCGAGTGGCTATGTGCCTTTCTATCATTTGGGCAATCAATATAGTATAAAACTTACATACGAATATGTAAATTTTGTAAATTATGAAACCCCCAAAATTTGGAATAAAAATACATGATTAAAACTCTAACCCTCGGACTCCCGGGGATCGAACCTGGGGCCTTCGGATTAATATATATATAATATATAGGGTCAATATGTTTCATTAAAATATGTAAATTGTTATAACTATAGATCGTTGTTGAATTGTTTTGATACCAATACAGGATAAGAAAAATATTTACAAAAATAATACCTAAAACTTCGAAAACCTCTTTTGTTAGCATAGAAAGTAGTCTGTCATCTAGGATTTCTTGTGTTTTATTTGAATTATCACTAAAGAAAAACAGAGTGAAGCTCATACTTAAAGCATTAAACTAGGGTAGTCTGGCCGAGCGTCGAACACTAAATCTATCAATTTAACTGCTTCACGTCAGGGGGTCGTGAGTTCGAACCCAGCTGTTGCCACAAATTAGTTATAATTTTTCGATTTCGATTTCTTCAGCTTAGCCGTAGTGCAAATTGGTGATTTAAATAGAGCCAATACCCGACCCGCGGCCCTTCTGGAAATATTGTCTAAGATAATTTGTTGGCTACCACGTTAAACTAACACTCTACTTTACTTTACTTATCTTATAATCGACATATATAGTAAAGATAATGCTACACAACAACCAGGTTTTAACAAAATGAAATTAAGTACGAAGTTGGTGATTCAAGATAAAATATTTCTAAAAGAGGTATTTTGGTATCAACTAAAGCCTTCCATCAACTACATCAATATATTGACAAAAATACTAAGCAATATGTTGTCAACAATGGTTGAGGAATGGTGCTCTACATGAGATCAATAAGAAAGCAAATGTGAAACAACAAAATAATTCATCGATATTTTTAAAAATCTTGTCAATTAATGTCCACAATGATGTGTGTAATCTCTAACAATATTCAGCAATACATAGCAATATTGTTGAGGATACCATTTACACTCAGCAATATATTCTAAATAATACACGGCAATTACCGACAATATATTATTAAGTATCGGTGAGTTTGTTGAAGATATATTCATCTAGCGGAAGTCAGGAAACAAAGTCTGTAAATAGTTATGTTGACAAGCATGAATTTATAAAAACGATATTGTTTGTAAACAATTAAAAAATACTATAAAAACGCACACAAAATATGCGGGAAAAATTGCTTTGATTTTTGAGAATTTTACAACCGAATATTTTAGGTTTATTAAAGGGATTCCTAAGTACTCTGACAAGTTGCTGACTGTATCGATATTTTGAAAGGTCATTTGTCGAGAACTATACACATGATTCCTAAAAATTAGCATGGAGCTATAAAATAAGAAGAAGATACATGAAGTTAAAAAAATATTTTTTATAGGGCTTAATTATCCTTTAAAGAATTCCCTAAAAACGCTATTATTTTAAAAGATGTATAAAATAAGGATCCAGACTTACGTAGAAGAAGAGAAGCCTTCATCGCTCTCTCTTATATCCGATATTCTTGCCCATTCCGAAGATAACCTCTAAAAAGAACAAATAAACCTTTTATCAACAAATTATTCAACTGATTATTTTACCTATTTACAAACATAGTGTCCCCTCATGGTTGGTTTCCCTCCAAAAAAGACCAAAAAATTGTTCACTCCCCTTTTTTCCTTCTTCTCAACTTCTTATATATTATTACAATAATTTTTCTAATAAGACTGAACTATATTGATTAGAATATTTCCTGAAAGTAATATTTCAGCCCCTCCTCCAAAAAAATGCAAAATCTAGCTCCCCTCCACCCTAGAAATAACAAGTTGTATCCCCTTTCCAAATCTAAGATCTGAAAAAAAATCCACTCTTCAAAACACAAAGGGGGGGAGGACATTATGACACAACTTCTGGATGAACCCAGTCGATCCCTACAGAGTAACTTGGCATTTTATCAAACTTTCTGGTGCTCCTAGACCTAGAATATAATCGATTTTGGAAAATAGTCAATTCATCCATTTCAGTACAAAATTAAATATTTAAATGAATCAATACGACAATCGTACTAAATTTATTATTTATTCAGTAATATTTCTTTTTTGTTGGTCAGAAGCGTTATCAAACAACAAGTAAGAATACGTCCAACAGCCGTGCAAACAAAGGAAAAATGAAATTGTGTTACCTTGAATATATTTTGAAAACAAACATGTAGGAATGGTCCAAGAGCACTTTCGTAATATTGGATTGGACAGCTTGGAACAAATCTTCTCATGAAAGATTCTTCAAGCAAGTAAAGGAAAATAATCACATAACCACTGTGAAAATGAAATGATTCATCGATTTCGATGATTGAATATAAAACAAAAAACTGTTTGAAATTCCCACATTTATACCTCTTCAACAAATAAATGTTTATTTCCTAATTATTTTCGAAACAAAGATTTTTTTTTTTCGTGACGTAATTTATAAAAATTGCTTATAATAGAAATATTTTTAATTTCGTAGACCAGTTTTAGGATGCTCCATTATACTCACTTGTAAAAAAAATGAATATTAGAACCATCAAAATAAAATTTCTGGGATCTGAGAAGTCCTCAGCAAGTTGGAAAATTGCATCTCAGGGGTTAGAATGGGATTACTAAAAATTTAAGCTATAGAATCATATTTGTAAAATGAAAAAGATACTCCAAACTTTTTTTATTTTTTGGTTAGGTAAGTATGGCCATGCTTGTGCTAGATTATCTGTGAGTGCCACAGTAAAGCCAGGCAGCGTGTATATGATTGGTCCAATGCAAGTGCATGAATGTGACAGTATAATGTATCTAGAAAAGAAAAGAAAAATATTTTGATGGTTAACGTACTAATGGAATTGGAATTGGCCCTGGAAATTTGGCATAAGCTTATTTTGAATCTAAAACTCTATCAATTAGTGCATTACATGATGACTGGTTACTTTTAGGCATATTATTATCAGAGCGAGATATAGATAGATAACACTAAGTAAACAAAATAATGAAAATAACATGGAAATATACATGACTTTCAAGCAATTCAAAAAAGAGTATAAAAGTAAAAAAATTAAAATTGATAAATACAGCATTTTTATTCTTAATTCTATTATTTCATATTAAAAAAATAATAAGTATAACATATATTTTGTGATGTCACTAGACTTTTTGTGATATCACTAGATTATCATGCATTGCCTTACTATCTTAAAATTGTATATAGATGTTCTGTAGTATGTGCATATTATGAAAAGTAGTGAAGCCACACTCGGCTACAAAGCTCTGACGAGTAAAGAAAATAAAACAAGCGCTAGTGACTAATAGACTCCCGGAAGTATAAAAATCAGCCCTTTTTTAAAAAAGCACATTTTGGGTCCTAACTTAGGCACATACGAGGACATTTGACATATGAGTGTCAATAGATACATATTTTCCTCTAGCTTCATGAACAATTTATAGCATCATATTCGAGAAAATTGAAAAAAATGTTATTTTTTCTATTTTGGGGGGAGGACTCAGTACTCAAAAACGAGAATTTTTTGACAGGTGCCCATTTGGGTCAAAAGAATCCCAATATGGGCCTCTAACATCATGCAAATTTTAATAAAATTTATAGCACATTTAAAAATTAAAAAAAAAAAAAAATATAATGATAACTCTCAAAAAATAGGATTTTCCTTGTTATTTATGCTTTTCTAACAATATTTAACTCGCCTATTTTGACAAAAATCGATAAATCAATAAAATTTTGTTTATTTTCTCTCAATAACTACTACATACCCTCTCAGGCATTGAAATAATTATATTCATGACACTGGTCAACCTCTGTTTTACTCTAAATATATTATTTCAAATTTTGTCAAAATGTTGCTGGACAAAGTAATATTAGTGTGGGTCATTGTCCGGTACTTATTTCAGGGCTTGCCTCTAGTATAATTAAAAATTTACAGTTTGCATGTATTAACACGACAGATGATACAATTTTGATCCGTTATGATTTTAAATCACAAAACAATTGAAACAATATTTAACCCTATAAAATAGTGTTTAGGAATGCAATTAGGCATCATATTTATCTTTAAAATAATATCTTTATTAATCAATTTGGTACGAGTCTTACAATAGTTTACATTATTTAACACTCACATCGTTTCGTTGATTGAATAAACAAAATTCTTGAGTCGTTTAATTCCATCCAAATTATCTTCAGGTACGTGAGGCTTTTCATCATCGTCATTTGCACCTAAAATAAAATTTCACTTAGAATGAGATGAAGTGTATACAGTTTTCATCTCATAACTTTTACTTGTCGCTAGATAGGGCTAATAGTAAATCAACTTCCATCACATTTTTTGAAATAAAAGCAGTTAAAAGTTAGTTAGTTAATAGACCACTAGTTAAAATCATAGAAGCATTGATAATACATTAGACCACTAGTTAAAATCATAGAAGCATTGATAATACATTAGACGAAATAAGCAATAAATCAAATTTTCACAAGCTATCTGTTAATAGCAAGAATTTTCAACAGGTGCACAAATGGGACAAAAGAAGCTATAATCATGAAAAATTTTAAAAAAATTATAGCACCGTTTTTGAGAAACTTGAAAAAAATTAAATTAAATTGAAATGTTATTTTCAGTCCCAAAATGGTAAATTTTGCGAATACTCATAACAAGGGAAACACACAGACAGAAGTAAATTTATAGGTTCCTTTCCAAACCATCATTTGATGAACCAATAAATATATACATCGAAATCCAGATACCCTTCACTAGAAAATTATATAATACCACATACCTGTTGCTTTAGGATCACCTGAAGAAAACTTATCTAACACGCATAGTTTGTTAGGTGAAATTCTATCTTTCAAAGTCCAAAGTTCACAATATCGTCTAAATTAAAACATGTTTTCATGAATTGAACTTTAAGTATGTGAAGAAAATAAATCGCAGGCGATGAAAATAAAATTATTAAGAGCAATGTAATAAATTGAAATATTTAAGAATTTACGTTTTTAATATCTGATTTATTTTCACCAATATATTAATATTATCTCTTGGAAAAACTGAAAAATTGTGTTACATTAAAAGCTCAGCATTCATTTAATCATAATTACTATAACTTACTGGCTCAATTTAAACAATAACGGAACAGCGTTTAGCATGTGTTGCAACCAGAAGTATTTCTTTAATTGTTCTTGCATCTCCTCTTCTGTTATATACTCTGGGACCTACAATATCACGAAGACATGTTAAAATAACCAGAAATTATAATTTTCATACAGCAGAGTAAGTTATATTTCAGCCTTGAACAAATACAAGTTTTCTTACAATGCAGATAATTACAATTATTCAACGCACACAAAAACATTTATTAAAACTACATCAAAAACACAATAAGGCTAGGATAAGCACACAAATTGTCTGTCATGAGGCAATATTTCCATTGTGGTCCTTTTATACATCACACACACGAAAAAAAAAAGAAAAGAAAAAAAAAGCAGACCTATATGAAAGTCGAATATGAAAGGTGCTTAAAGGGGTCAAACTATAAAAAGTGGTAGAGGGAAAACATTGAAGAATAACAATATTATATCAAAGAAATGTATCAATGGATTTAACAACATACACACATAAATGCTTTACTGAGAGTAAAAATATAGCGATTGAAAAAAACACACCTGATTATTAGTAAGACCGATGTTTGGGAAAAGAGTTCAACAAAATATTGCAATTATGGGTAAAAAGAGTAAAATATTTTTGTTATAAATTTCATTTTAGGTATTCCTTAAAATATTATTTGTTTGGCGTCACGCAACTTTAGGAATTTCCGCGCAAGTCGTTCAGCCAGAAAATCGTTGTTTTTTGCTCTACATTATTCGTAAAAAATAATTTTAGTCACAGTTCTAATAATTAAGATGCTGGGAGTTTGTGTAGGGAAATCTTCAGGTTTTTGTTTTATAATTTAATTAAATCACAGTTGAATTATTTTAGTTGAATTCATAATAAAACCATTTTTCTACAGACGGTCGGGTCGCCAAACAGACAATCTTTATTAAATCACATTGAAACAGAATTTATTTTCAAATAATGGTACATAAATATCTCATAAATACCGATGAAAATTAAGTATGTGGCAAGTGTAAAGACCAAATACTACTAATATATATATATAAAAAATCCAGATTTAAAATAGCATCGACACTATGAACACTTGTTTTTGTTGGAACTTCCTATATACAGTTATATTTGTAGAAAGCCCCTAATTAGTATTTAAATATTACTGACATACCGTTTTCTCTGTGTATATATTCAATGTTCTAGAAGCAGCTTGGTATGTATAGAGGCTCATCATCAACTATAATATGAAGATATAAAAAATGATGAAGTTTAAATTAAGCTTATTTGATCAACTTTTCTTAATTTTGAATATTAAATGTATCGAAAATAATGAATGATTTAAAAACTATAAAATGGATATGTTTTATCATTAAAAAAAAAATTAAATACTAAAAAATACCTAACGTTGTACCTAGAAAATTCTGGAAAAATAAAAATTAAATATCTTTGAAGTAAATAAAATAAAGAGAGATGGCTAATTTATCCACATCGAATTATCTGCTTCGAGTTTTCGAGTCATCCGCTATTTTGGGTAGTGAATAACTCGGGTCATTTAAAAGTATGTGTGTTATCCACTTTATGGTATTGTTTGAATAATCTCTTACATATCGAAAGAAAATTAGTAAAAATTGAAATAAGTTATGTTTGTTTGTGTATGGAAAGTAGAAGAACAAAAGAGATTATACGAGAAGATAACTAGTTTTTAAAAGAAACACTAATAAAATAGTTGATATTTCATGGATTGTTACAAAGAACGTATTAGCGTATTTATACTGAGAATACTGAAGTGAACAAAATCAAAAGTAATATAAATTCAGAAGACAACTTGAAAAAATGAAATTTTGATTTCCTATTATTTTAATTTTATTTAAGTACCGTATTTATTTATCTGAAAGAGCGCCCAGGCTTAAACGAGTGCCCACCTCAATTCGTAATGAGCGCCCAGCTTAAATGACCCCCTTATCCATTCAACCTAGAAGGGCACTTATTTTAATTTTTTTTTGAAAATTGAAACCTTTAGAAAGTTATCATTTTATAATAAATGTCAACAATGATAAAAATACAATAATTTTCAAGTTATTCAATGCTTTTTATTTGAAAAAGATGGTTTCAGTAACATATCTATAAGAATATACCGTTTATGGGGCCAAAGATTTACATTTTAAACTTAATTTATCATATCTTTTTAATGAGCGCTCCGGCTTGAATGAGCGCCCCTCCTGGAAGGTCAAAAATTGAATAAGCGCCCCGGCGCTCTTTCAGATAAATACGGTGTGTATAATTATCTTTTATTTTAAACATTTTTTTTTCGAATTATAAACCCACCCACGGCCCCACAATGTAAACAAAGCTTGGGCTTTTCTTGTGCTATCCCTGTCATAAATGTATAACCGTAAAAATGACTGTTTTTAATATTTTTGTTATTTTAACATTTAAATTTTATTTTTTTTTATGACGAAATTAAACTTACTTACTTTCTTATAGTAGTTTATATTAAAGGGATTAAATAACTTGGCATATTAAAACCCTTGCGAAATTTCCCGAGGTTTTTTTTATTCCTTCGAAAAAAACCATCTGCCATGTTGTTCTCGTTTGAAGGTTTCAAAATAATAATAAAAACCTATGACATCACAAACGGAATTTGTGAATTTCGAGAGAAGGATAGAAGGAGTAGACGGATGTTGCCTATTAACAAACACCCACGGACCTAATACGCCCCAATGGATAATAAATCCTTACATTAAGTGATGTACAGTAAATATATAATTGTAGAGTTGAAGGTGGTTTTAACAAATTTCCGGTGTAAGTTAAATTTTGTTTTTGTCAAAACTAATTTAAATAATTTCCAGTAAAACAATTTAAGTTTTCGCAAAAATGTTTTAAGGCAAACAAATGAACAGCAAAAATACGTCTTGTTCTTTCCCCCACTCACCGTTCCCCGTCATTTTTTATGCCCGGAATTCATCTACAATCTTGGAAAAATATATTGGCAAAATATATTTCTAATGTTTTTAAAAAAATCAAACGCAACGGCACCACAAGTGTTATAAATTTGAAGATGTTAATCCATTGGCAAAACTTTAGCTTATGTCTTTAGAGCATTAGAATATAGAATCGATAAAATAGAGATTGCATGTAAAACAAGAAGCCATTTAATACAGTCATTGTCGCATAAAAGAGAATACAATAGGCGTAATAGTTGGTTTTATCTGGAAAATTGTAATTTATAATTAGTTTGCGAGTCTCAATCGCGGTCAAAATATCGGATTGTTGCAAAATATTCTGTCCTTGATTTTAGTTACATTTCTAGGTACGAAAATTATCTTCTTTTATCAAACAAACATGTGGGTGATTAATGCCATCAGGAAGCTGAAACTTTATTCCAATCTTTCCAAATAAGACTATTTCTATCTTAATTTACTAGTAAATTAGGACTAGGCCAGGAAATTAGGACTAGTGGATAGTTTTTAAAATTTTGTAGTGTTCCACGATTCTTTAGTGTATCAACGATGCACAATTTTATTCTCTTAGGAAAAAAGTGATTCTAATGAACTTGGAATATGGTTATGTTACAGTTATAAATAGTATAAATTTGTTTTATTGAACAGTAATACTTTCTTCATACCAATTAAAACACAACTAATAGAAAACCGTTATTATTGCTTTTGTTGTTCAAGTTTCATTCTATCAATGCTGACGTTCGTTCAAGACAGGGCGCAATTTCAAAGATGAAAGCTATTTTTAGTAAAAAATACTTTTTTCTTTTTCCATACTTTTAAATAAACGCCCCATTTAACTTCCAGTTTGTATGTAGTTTGCTACCTGGGCGCTTATTCGATAAGGGGTGCTTGTTGTTATATATTGTTTTCTTATAAGGAGGCCGCTTTTTCGAAAGGGACACTTATCCAAGAAAGTAGGCCCTAAATTGAGTATTCACGGTAATTTTCTTTGATATTCTTTCATCAACGGAAA
The DNA here is from genome assembly GCA_032360285.1 of Lepidozona retiporosa. Classification (NCBI taxonomy): domain Eukaryota; kingdom Metazoa; phylum Mollusca; class Polyplacophora; order Chitonida; family Ischnochitonidae; genus Lepidozona; species Lepidozona retiporosa. The sequence goes on along the minus strand of JAUOBW010239433.1, from coordinate 1,198 downwards.
TCAAAATACTACCTTTGCTACTCCTCAATCATTCTGCTGAATATTAAAATGATCAGATAAGAAAAAACATAAAAAATACGAATGATTAAAAACCTTTTTTTTATCTCTATATATTTTTCATTACATATTTATCTCTATATATTATTATATTTTAAGAGACTAGATAAATAAGATATTATAGTGTTGTTCAGCATAAGAAGAGAAAAAGAAAAACATTGGATGTTGACATTGCGGACAGTTTTCCCTTATGGCTTAAATGACCGTATTTGGTGATGACTTACTGGGAATTACTGTATTTACTCTCTGTGTGTTTAAAGAATAAATACAAAATCGAATCTCCGGTATTGATAGGGTTAAAAGGAAAATAGAAAAACTAAACAATCTTTCTCTTGTGCTGCTAAATGATTTACTTTAATATTTGTCAACAACAAGGCCAATAATTCTTAATTATCATAACACAGTTTGAACAATATAGATATAGGCGTTCTCTATCCAGTTACTGTAAATATCCTTGTAAAAACTAATATATAATAAAACCAAATTTATCTTTGGTAATATCATTTTAATCAATTGTTAAGAAAAATCATATTTTCAATTTAATTTGTGTAAAATTTAGCGAATTTTAATTTATTATAAATTATTTTATATTTTGATATACCTTAGAGGTATTCACTTTCGCGGGTATAAAATTTTGCGAATTTCGCAAATTTTCATGTTTTTCGCGAAAGTTTAAATAATTTATTGCTCCGAAAATGGCTAATCGCGAAAGTTTGTGCCCGTGTAAATTGTCACTAATGCTTGTTCGCGAAAATTTGTGCGCGCGAAATATGAATTTTAAAACACGTGTTTTTTATTTAATACAAAAAACACCAACATAAAAATTAAATTTATATAAAAGAGTTTCTACAAGTTTTACAAGAGTTTTACTTACTGATGTTGGAATAAGAGATTGTTAGTCCCCAGCAATCGAGAAGTTACAAGCAGCATTTCCGAGGACGACTGCAGTGCATTTGACGCAATTCTTTAATTTTGAGATTGTTTTTTATGTTTGTTTTTTCTGGAAAATTCTTTTCTTTCGCGAAATTATGTACCCGCGAACATTTCAATTACTGCTTGTTCGCGAAGACAAGATAACAGAATAATCTATAAATAAAATAATTATTTAACCCTATTAATAATGGGCTTTTTTCTGGTGTAT
>JAUOBW010239211.1:1776-11908 GCA_032360285.1 Lepidozona retiporosa | reverse complement strand
TTGAGTTTCGAAAACTCAGAATTTTCTTAGTTTTCGACATTGAGTTTCGAAAACTCAGAATTTTCTTAGTTTTCGACTTTGAGTTTCGAAAACTCAGAATTTCCTTTATTTTTGACCAGTGGTGGTCGAATTGTGCTGAACCACAGCCCTGGACAGAATATTTTCCAACAATCAGCCAAAAGGGTTGTTAACAGCTTCAGTTTTAAAACACTTGTGGTGCCGTAGGTTTACAAATTCGAAAACCCAAATAAATTTTGTGCAAGATTGCAGATTGTTCGCTTTATATTTCGATGATACCAGGTACGATATCTGTATTGGAAGACTGAAGGTTGGATATTCATGTATTTATTATCTCCTTTGTGAATTACATAATAAATAAATTAAAATTTTGTTTAAATTGGATCTCTCGATAACGACTACATCATGGCTCAAAATTAAAAATCATGTCATACATAATAATTAGGCTAGCCAGGAAAAAATCTGTTGCTTTCCTAAACCTTACTTTTGTATATAATATATTTGGTAATTGAACATATAGTAACATGTTTATTTGAATGTTATATTATATGCCACTAACTTTAAAAGTTCCTTGGACTAATCAAAACAAATATATATCAAAGGAACCGACCAACGCCATAAAACGTGTGTTTAAAATGTATTTTTCAAATCTCAGATTATGATTATCCCATTAAAAGTGTGAAACATTTCCAAAATTTGACAAAAAATAACGTGACCGAAACAATGGCCAATAGAGGCGCCCAACAAGTGCTTTTCGATAAATAATTTATCGGGGAATGTAGTGCACTTAGTTACGAGTCAAAATTCTAACTGGAAGTGTCCGAAATAAGGGTTTAGTTATACTATGGTGAAGATACGAATATATCCACACTTAAGGGGTTATATTATTTTATTGACAGTATGTCAAAACAGGCATATTATATATAAAAAAGTCTGATTAAACAATATATTGGCGGACATAATTGCATAAAATCTTTAATAATATACTTTTTATAATAATTTTGTCTAAAACTGTTAATTTCGTCTAAAATTGTCAAAACGAAAACTGAGAAACCTCGGAAACCTCGGAAATCTCAGAATTTTCCGAGGTTTCTGAGTTTTCGTATTCGTACTAAAATACTAAAAAAAAATTATCATCAGAACAATGATTTGAACCAAATATTTGGTATTTTGCTATAAAAATAATTTTCCATATTTTGATGCAAAACGAAAACTGAGAAACTTCGGAAATTTCCGAGATCTCCGAGATTTCTCAGTTTTCGACCTGGCCGCTAAAAGGGTAGTTTTTGAATAATTTTTATTTATTAAAGATGCTTTGTGATTAGCATATGTATTTTTCCTTTCTCTGCTGTCGCGGCTAGGAATATCGAATCTTTGTATGTTTTTAGATAAGCAATTTTGAATTAATACACAACTCGTTTTGTTTTGGCAGTTACAAGTGGAATTGGTTTCATCGGTTTGCATGTCTAGAATTTCTTTGTGGTGCGAGTTGATAAAACGTTTTGACATTGGGCATGCAGATGTAGTTTTCTTTGGTATTATTTCGGTTGAATAGTTTACGGAATTTATGATTTAGTGATTTAGTGGAAAGAGTAAGGCAATAAGGCTAAGGAAACTTTTGGATATGTTTTTGCTGACCGAATTGCAGTAAGGTGGGTTATACAAAATTATTTAAATTAACGGTTTTGTTTTATAGGTGGTTTGTCAATGCTTTTGTATTGTAAATTTGGAGCATGCCCATTTCTCCTAAGAGCTTCTTCAAACGATGCCTTAGTTTTATATCGAATATGTTTTGATAAACGTTTTTCAATGGATTTGGGCAGGTCTCTACATTACATTCAGGGGATGATTTGATTGCACATGGATATAATTCAAAAGGTTTTCTGGGTTAATAAATGATGACTTAATTTAGGGTAGTTACGCACCATTCATATCCCGAGGTATTTAGTGAGGTAGGTGCAGGCGGACTAGTTTGCTCACTCAGACAACTCTACCCTTTCCAATGGTAATAGAAGCAAGTTCACAGGGGGCTTAGTTGTCTTCTTACCTGTTGAAGGAATTTTCTAAATATAGATGGCGGGTGACTTTAAAGTAGCAGAGGATGCATACTCGTGGCCAACACCCGATCCTAATGATGTCAATATATAAAATATGGAAATGTATATATGTATATATTAATTTTCCATTTATATTCAAAAACATTTTGATTGTGTCTTTTTAAATTTCTATGCTTTATTTTACTGTCAATGTGTATGTCTTCATGTGTAATGAAGTGCCTGAACAAATGTGCAAGGTCATGTTGTTTCGTGTTAGATTGTTTCGTTTGCTATTTGACGTATTAATAACTGGTAAGTAATACTGTTATATATTGGTGAGTGATCGCTAGTATTGATATGTATTGATGGTTGTTAACTAGTAGAGCTATTTATTGCTGGTTAATCACTAAAATACTGCTATGTATTGCTTATTAATCAATATTATTGCTATGGATCTTTTTTTGCCTATTATACGGACATTGGTGAAAGTATGGCTTTAATTCAAATTGTATACATTATATTGTATCTAAAGCTAATAATATTGATGAGAAAATAAAAAATAATAGGTTCTTTCGGGTTTCCGTGAGGAGGTATAACGTTTTGAAAATTAACTTTTGCTTCAAACTGCTCTTTTACTATCGCAGCTTCTACATAATTTCGCTATTACTCTTGTTGTATTTGGTTTTCAGTCATACAATTTCTCCAAATAGTCCTATTATATTATAGATTGAGAATATACTAAACTTAACATATTGTGTTGCCAGACAGCAAAAAATAAAAAGACTTGAATTGCAAATTCAATTTTCCTTAATCCATTTTGGCTCCTATGACCGGTGGCGTTAGTCGATTATTTTTTTTTTCATATTTTTATAACATCCAAACTATGAGGAAAAAGGAGTCAAATTTGATGTGAAATGAACGAACAAGTTAGAAATTACAATCTTTTGAATGTGTTTGGTCGTGAAGGGCTATTTTCTTCACAAGAAAATCGGCGAGAACTGTTTTAAAAATATCCTGTTGAAATCTCTTTAATAACATACCTGCAGTGTCTGATGCAAGGCTCCATTATCAACAATATCCTCTCTAAGCGTTTTGTTTGCGTCCATCTAAATTATATAAATGTTTTAAAATTTCATTATGTACTTTATTTAATGTATCTAAATTTTATGTTAAATGGTTTATAATATGTTTTTTTCTTCTTCATACGTCACGCTTACAGTTTCTATTTGTACGTTCCAAGACAGACAAAAATAATGATTCCGAGATCATTTCCGTCCAATTATGAATATTTTCCATTGTTTCCATTTAGATTTTACAGACAAATAACTTCAAGACTCTATTTAAAAAAGTAAGTTTTATTCACAATATGACTCCCTATATGGATTTATTTTATTTAAATCTATGCAATTGTGAACATTATTCGAGAAGAATTTCGCTAGATAAATTTTGCGCGTTTCGTGAGTTTTTTAAAACGTCTATATGCGAAAGTTTATTATGCGAAATTTGTCTAAATAAAAAAACTCTACTTTGATTTAACTTACAGTTAACTCTCTCTAATTCGAACTTTTACTAAACTAAATTAAACTATTAAGGAAATTTGGTATTACAGAGGGAGTTTTACTATAAAACTGGTCTGAACGGACGAAATCAATTCAAAATAGAGAAAGTTCGTATTATATAAGTTTGAATTAGATATATTGTACTGTATATACCACAAAACACCAAACTCTTAATTCTATTGTTAAAATTAAATTTGTTGATGCTAAATCATACGCTTCGCGAAAGTTTATCTTGCAAAAGATATTCATTTGTTTAATCGCGAAAGTTCAACAAATATTATTCCCGAGTTTTAGGCGTCGCGAAAGTGAAATAATATGTATCGTTTCTATAATATCAGTTTCACGAATATTGTACATTTTTGTGGATGCGAGTAGTCTTGAAAATGCACGATGGTACTATATCTAAGGATAATTCTTGGTGGGTTGTACCTGTTAATCTATATAAGTTTTAGGTTCATTGAGCATTTTTCGTAATATCTAAACCCCTCCGACACCATGAGTGTACAATATTTTACACCTTCTTATATTGACCCTTAACGTATTTGGAGGCCAATAGGTATAGAGTTGTTATCCAAAACAATTCAAAATGGAGGGGAAATTTATTTACCCGCTTTTGTATGTAAACTTTATAAATCACCAAAAAATAAAATTACAATGATATATTAAAATACATGTTTACTAGACATAATTTATTAAACAAGCTTTCAAATCCTTCATGGTTCCATTTTCAAGTTACAATGCAATATATTCAAAAAATAATTGAGTTATATGTTAAAATACTAACTCAATATATAATTTCAAATATCACAATAAAAAGTTCATCAACTAGTTATAAAGATATAAATAATGGTGTAGATGCTATATTTTTATTCACGTTAGGTTTGTCTCGCCAAATAAGGAGACTTTCCTTGATTTCCAAAATAAAGTTCGTTATTCCTTTGGCTATGATCGAATAATCACCTATATCATGTTGGGTTTGTAAAATCACCAATGACTCTGCCATTAACTTTTAAACGCTTACCTGTGAGGTGTGATGTACCAAGGTGTTCGCGATAGCTTACTTTAAAATGTCGTATAGTTTTCCCTATATAAGTATCGTAGCAGATACAACACGTTCATTGATAAACGACACCAGTAATACGATGATTGGGAATTTAAAATTTTGCATTATTCCAAAAAAATCATACATACGGATAAGTAAGAGGTTCTTATTTTACGTGTCAAAAAGAGTGAAAATTGCCTTATTTCAAACTGGGCCACGGCTTTTAATCATTACCCCATTTTAACACTAGGGGTTTGTCCCAAATCTGGTTCCCATTTACCAATATTCTCAATAACATTGAGTTCTTGGATGGTACTTCGTCTGTGTCATTTTATAATTTCGCAACTTGGTGATTTATCAGTCTAATTCTAGTTCACTGGTCAACATAGTATTACCAGCATATTAATCTAACAATGCAGAGGTAAATAACTGTGAAAGACCATTAATCTATCCTGGAGGTTTGCTTAATATTAACTCGTTTTACTAATGGACCATATAAGAACTTTTCAGACGTCACGATGATAATACTAGAAACGGGGTCTTGGAAGTATTGGGTTAAAGTGTTGAAAAATACGCGATCTTTTAACTTCATGCCTTAATTATACAAGTAGTTATACAAAATATTTTCGATGAAACGTTCCAATTTTGAACTATTTGATAAATAGAGAAATAAAATATTAAATCATCATGCTCACCCATAGTCCTTCTAATTTGTACTTTGAATATTGTTCAACAAAACATCGTTCCTTTGCCTTCATTGTATCGCTAGTATTTTGAGACAACCCTGGCCATTGTTTACCAACTTGAGTCGACCATGAATGATGGATATTTCCATATTTATCGTAATTTATACCTAAACATAAGAATAAAAGATCTAGAACTTGTGCAAATAGATTGAGGTAAAATACAATGAAGCCCATCAGTGCCATCAGTATGCAAATTAAATTTAAATAAACAAATTGTTATTCTCGGTCGTTTTGCAGTCCCATTAGCGAATTTCCGAAAATTGCCAATATGAGTCAAAATAAGCCCTTCTTTAAACCACATGCAGAATTTCACAAAAAATTATAGCATCGTTTCGAAAAAAATTTAAAAATATCAGTTCAGTCAAAAAAACTGTATTTTTCGATATTTCGAGTCCCAGTACCCAAAGCGTGAATTTTCGACAGGTGGTCATATGGGTCAAAAGAAGCCGCCCCCTATAGTCCTCTAACCTCATACAAAATTTAATAAAATGTACAGCAGGGTTTTCGAGAAAAGTTCAAAATATATTCATTTTCATTATACATTTAATTAATAAATAACATTTACTTGTTATATTTTATATATAATATTTTACTGTTTATGTTAGGTTGAAAATGAGATATTGTGCTCGAAAATACTCCCAAAAAAGAAAACTTTTTTTTGTACTCAATTCCCATAAAATTTTATTTTCGGTCTTAAAAAGGCCATTTTTTGGCATATTCCGCTCCGTAACCGGACAACGATAACTCTTTTCAAAAAATTTAAAAAATTTTCAGCAGAAATTGGTAGTTCTAACCGTTATGCAAAATTTCAGAAAATTGTTTAATTCGGTTTTGAAAAAAAGTACAAGACGGACGGACGGACGGACACACGGCAGTTAATTTAAAGGTTGATTTCCAAACTATCGTTCCGGAACCACTAAATTCATGAATAAAATAAATACCAACTGACAGTTGATTGTTGTTACATTGGTTTAACCCTATTAATACTGGGGGGCGGAAAGAGCCCGCGGTGTATTTAGAGTGTCGTCATTTTTTTTCCTCAAAACCGATTGTAATGAAAATTTGGGACTTTGCCTAAAATTTATTCGTCTTTTTAGGACAAATTTTTTTTTTGAAAAGTGCCCAAATTTGAGCGGCAGGGCGGGTTTTTGACAGGTTTGTACAAAAAAAAAATTTTCCATACAAAATGACCCAATTCGCGTAAAAAAGATTTGTTTTTTTGGGGGTAAAAGTTTTTTTTCCTAAAGATATAACCTTTATCTTAATTACTATAGCAAAAAATCATACATATTCGTTCAATAACCTATTTTTTCAAGAGATTTGCCAGGAAGATTAAAAATGACCTTTTTGTTGACGTCATCAAAAATGACGACATAATTCGATTTTTTTTTATGTGGATTTTAGTCTTTCCAATAAAAAATTATGAGGGGGCGGAATCCGCCCCCCCAGTAATACACCAGAAAGAAAAGCCCAATATTAATAGGGTTAAATTACAAAATAATAATATTGGTCTTAATTTGAGTAAATCCTAACTTTTTGGTCAGTATGTGCGAATAATAAGAAAATATAAAATGAAGCAATATCTTCTAAAATAACATAAAACTTTAGTTTTGCAATTATATTTTCTATTTCAACATCTCAAAACTTGTATTCTTTGTAAGTATTCCTCGAAGTAAATATTTAATTAGTTTAGGTTTTCATATTATTACATTGTGATGAGTTTTAATAGCCTTTAAAAAATACAGTATTGAACTTACCTTTAGAATCAAAACCGTGCATTAACTCATGGGAAGCGAATGTACCAATACCACCATATGTTACCGACCTAACACATAAAATATACTAAAATAGTGCCGAAACAATTTACAATTTTCTTTGGAGGCTTAATTATTCCAATCCCTCTCTTGGCAAAAAATCCTAGGCAAGTTACAATGATAGAGCATTTAAATCATTTATGCATTGACAAACTGATCCATCACAATGCCACGTAAAATCTTCATGTTGATGATAACCATAATAAATTCTTACTGACAGTCAGAAATTACAGTTGTCATAAGAACGAATAAAGAATGGATGAGCCTTAGTAAGAATCTTTCAGGGGAAGGTGAACTCTCTGATATCTTACAAAAATTAAAACACCAAAAAACTCCTGATGGATAGACAGCAAAATATATATATATGATTTTTATATCAGATCTTGGTATGTGGCTAATGTGTATGAACGAGAGTTTCTCTTCCTTGTCATTCCCCGCGTTTAATAAGGAAAGAGCCTTTTGAGGTTGGGAGTGGACAGATATTTTCTTTAGCACTATTTTACAGATAGGGTTAAAACCATGTTTTTCTTGATGTATGACTGGTAAAGATGATTTACTATATGTATATAATGATAAAGTATGACATTATTCTCATAGAATGGAGTTCAATAATTGTAAAAATAGCAACATATAATTTGGTAAAAGAAGAAGAAATACAAATTATTATGGTACTTGCAATTTCACAATGGTGCTGGCAGTGATCTTCAGCCAATATTGATGTATTCATTATTAAAGAATATAGGATAAAAAACGTTAAAAATGATCAGTGTATAAGCTTACAATGCAGGGTGATGAGCAATAGCCTAATCTTTATAATCACATTTTACCAGTACTTTGACTTGTGTCTACACGTCGATACAATTTTACTTTTCTTATTTGATAAATTTAACTCTTTGTAGTTGATAATTTCGGTATTTTCGATGAGACATAAGTTGCAGCTCTTAGAATGAGGCTTATACGGTGCGCATTTTGTCGAAATCTCCCATGTAACGATACAGGTGTCCATTGTTTTATTTAATACGTAAATATTGATTTGACAACTCAGTGTTATTTTTGTATTTTACATAGTTAAATGATTTTTGTGTTTTGCGTATCTCTTAATTTTATGATATCTATGCTGTGTAGGCAAACGTTTATCAATAAGTCTTAGGAATTATTTCGCGACTTTAGTGGTCACATTCTTACTGTATGGCGGGTTGAACCAGATTATTTTATGTTTCCGTGTTTTTTTTACTGTTAGATTATTTGAACTTTTATATGTTATTTTTTGGTGTATACTGATTTGCGGGCGTGTTGGAATATTCTTACGTTTTCCTAGTTTATCTGGAACATTACGCAAATTTCCGTGACTTATACAAATTAAGTCTTTGGAATCTGGAATGTCATAAATTTTAATCTAAAGGGTTGCGCAAGCAAGCGTGCTGCCTGTTGACAAGCCAAATATAAGAATCTATTAGTTAATATCCTACTAACTTCATTAACTATATAAAACATGAATGCAAAACCAACTGACAACAGACTACGGCTCTGTAAATATTTGTAAAATTAGGGTGTACCATTGTAAGTGCTGAATTAACAGCTTTTCTGTAAGTCAATTTTTAATACTTATCAGTCCACTCCTGACTGGATTATTACCAGCGTGGATAGGCCTGTAAATCCTCTGAAAACCGCGAGAAAATAATGAAATATTAATTGTGTGTAGCCATCTAATTCTTGGATCCTCGCCACGACATATTTGAAGATCTGATGGATATTATGATTTTAATCATTTAGACGATAAGGTCCTCCAGGTTAACTTACATACCCTGGTACCCGGGATTGACTATTGATGTTCTCCAATAAGAAAGCTTATATACTTCACACAGAAAACCTTTCTAATAAACAGTACACAGAAAATAAATTATTACATTTGCGCGTAGACAAACTTTTAGCATTTTTAATAGATTAACTTGCCAATTTTCTATTAATGAGAGTTTAAGTATATAAGTTATAAGTATTATTTGGAATTTTTCTCGTTTTTGCGATAGTTTATCCACAAGAATTTTTTATGTTGTGTCCATCTGCGTTAATCTACCAGTATGGAATTAAAGATATGTACCGCATCTACCGATCTATGGGATGTACCGCATAGATACCATGATGCATAACCTTATACAGCTGTTTTGTACTTCCACCTGTGATTGTATTTTTAGTACTATGCTGCCACCTGTGATTATATTTTTAGTATTATGCTGCCACCTGTGATTATATTTTTAGTACTATGCTGCAATCTGTGATTTTATGGGATGCCCAAAGCTTGGTTGCAAGGACAATCAGGTTATACCGCATCAAGATTGTTGCCCAAGGTGTGGTAAGTATTGCTTAACTTCTTTTAATTTTTGATCCAGGCAGTGATGGTCCTAGGAATTCAATACCATTCGTCCGTTAATCCGTCCACGTTAGATCTCAGACTCCTTAGTGAGACAGTTTTGGCCTGAAATCAACCGTTTTGAATTATTCTCAAAATCTGTTAATTTCTTTTCTTTTAAAGTTTGCATATAGGTTGGATAAAGATAGAGGAAATATTTTGAACTTAATATATGGTAACCCACAGAAAATTCTTGTTTCCGCGCCCCAGACCCTTTAACAGGTCAAAAGCAGGGATTTAGGCCTAAAATAAATGTTAATGTAATTTTTTTTCAAAGCCCGCTCTTAATTCTGTTGTATTTGTTCATGAAGTTTGAGGAACATAGAGGAAATATATATTATTCTATGGTAAGGCCTCCCACACACTAAACAATATTTTATATATTATTCTATGGTAAGGCCATCCATAAATATATGTATGTTTGGTGTAACCCGACCTACTGTTAAAAAGCATGCCTACTGCAACATTTTTTTTTTCAAAATGTTAAATTTGCCTACTGAAATATTTTTT
>JAUOBW010239100.1:0-11927 GCA_032360285.1 Lepidozona retiporosa | reverse complement strand
ACTCACGACGACCCTAACGCGACAGATCTAGATATATGTCTAGAGTGTAACGCGCTAACCCGCTAGGCCACACTACCTAAACGTATTATAGCGTAAACTGCAGTGAAGCGTTAAGAAAATTAATTATTTTAATTAGGCATAACTTTTAATCAACAAATGCAAAAATAATGAAATTTTGCCTACTGACTTTTTATATGTAGAATTCAAATGCCTACACCATTTCTCATGAAAAACATTCTATATATAAAAAAAATATTTTTACAAAAGTGTTGAACTGGTGTATAGTTTATTTTTGCTAGATTATAAAACTATGGGCTGCTGTGGTAATTGTGGAAAAGAAGTTGACACAAATTTTTGTCTTGTTTGTGGCAAACCAAACGTTTGTTATAAGAAAGATGAATCAAAACAATCTCCTACTGATAATGGTAAAGGGAATCATCCTAAAAAGACGGAAACTCTAGATAGCTTTTTAAAAATGAAAAGCAAAGAACGGGGTCGTTTTTTTAAAAGAGGTGGAAAAAGAAAACATGATCAAGAAGGTACACCAAAAAATGACAATTATAAAATTCGATTAGATGGTTCCGTGTTGATTCAAATAGGAATAATAGAAAATCGTGAGGGCAAGGGCGTTGGGATTGTGAGAGGAAGTTATGTCACTATTCGTGTGCGGAGAAATGCTAATGTTGGCGAAGTCATGCAATCAGCCATTAAAAAAATGTCAGCACGTGACCAATACTTTTGCCCTATCGCCGACTACGTGCTTGTCTTTCCGGACAAGAGTATCGTTGTTAAGATACCAGGAGAGGATACTGATTTTACGGTCGAAATGTATAAAAATTGGCTTTTACAGCCATATAATAAAATAAAATTATATTTATGCTTGGTGCAGGACTTAACTGACGATCCAGAATATCAAAATGTTTCAGAAAATGAACGCGATAATGCAGTGAGCAATGAAGCTACCAATAAAAAAGAAACAATTCTTGATATAAAAGTTTCTAAAAATGAAAGCGATAACGCAGTAAGAAATGATACTAGAAATGAAAAAGAAACAACCTCCGTGCCAGTAGACGCTCCGGAATATCAAAAAGTTTCCGAAAATGAAAGTGATAATGCAGCGAGCAATGAAGCTAGAAATGAAAAAGAAACAATTCTTGATATAAAAGTTTCTAAAAATGAAAGCGATAATGCATTAAGCAATGAAGCTAGCAATGACACAAAAACAACCTCCGTGTCAGTAGTAGATTTGACGAATTCCGTGAGCAGTCCTATGGTAACTGATAAACATCCAGAGCGCATGGTGTACTGCCCTATATGCAACTGTAAATATACATTATCGGATATCGAGGAGCATGCGGATGAATGTTTAAAGTCAAAAGAATCACCATTTCAATCCATGAGTGCTCCTAGTGATGATATTACTGAAGATAGCCAAGGAAACTTGTATATTGAAAAAAATGAACTTTTGATTAATTTAGAGAACATAAATGAGATGACAAGAAACGCAATTGAAAAATATGTCACAATGAACTCTACTGAAATATTGCAGCTAAATATAAGACGAACATTTTTGTTTCATGACTTCAAATTGTATCAATATACGATATCATTTATTGGAGAAGCTGGTATAGATAGACACTGGGGGTCTTTCTCGTGAATTCTATACTGGTTATAATTTTTTATAACAATAACAATAACAACAAATACAACAGTAAAAACAAGAACTACAACAGTAACAAAAAAAGTAATAATAACAATAACAACGGTAACAGTAAAAGTATTTTTTTTTTTTTTAATAATCTACCAGACACCAGAAACGCATATGCGAAACTGGGCTGGGGTGAGATGCAAGGCATCTTGTCGTGTGGCTAGTAAGTTGTAATATTATTATAAACCCGGTGATTCGCCAAATCTACCGAGGATCGTCCGAGGCACTGGTCGGGGCTCGAACTCGAACATCTTGTGTTATGAGCCCGATGCGCTACCACTGTCCCACGGAGATACGGTAATAGTAACCAGTAATAGTAACAATAACAATAATGACAACAGCAGCAGCAACAACAATAACAACAACAATAGTAACCATAACGTTTGTCTTTGCAACCAATTTGATAGCTCGTATAAAACACTAGATAATTAATAGATAAATTATGTTAATAAATATAATATTATTGTATATTTTTGTTTAGCAACGGCTTATCAGGAAGTATAAACAAACTCTCCTTAATTACCAAAATATAGTTATTGTCCTCCCTTCCAATCACATAAAATTCAACTAAAAAATTGGGGCATGGGCCGTCATTAGCCTAGTTTTATTGACCAATTAACTGATTTTTCTGTCATGGTGAAAAGAATCCTTGGTTATTTAGGTGGGATTGAACGAGTATAGTGATTGTGGGTGGGAATAAAATTTGTCGTAGGACTTGATCGTTACCATTTCCGGGTGGGAGTTGGCAGTGTAGGTGTGACTGGCATTTTCTAGGTGAGACTTTTTACCCCCTTGCATACTATGCCCCCTGTGATTTTACCCCGTTGTCACGTAACACGTGGTACAAGACCAAAATTACGAATACAAATGTAACAACACAAATGTAACAATTCTGATATAAATGTCTTTCTGAATAATGACTATTTACAAACTTTGAATTAATTAAGCTAAAATAGTATTACTAAGGGTATCTATCTAATATATAATATACATGAGTTTAAGTCAGTTTGAAACAAAACACAACTATTAATTTGGATAAAATAGTAACATTTTGACTTAGATATATGACTATGACCCTGAAAATCTGAAGTAGTTTGTAAGTTTAATGCTTCTATGACTTCCTCAGACTAATTACGGATAACTATTTAAAATGTGTGAAATTCAAAAGTAAACAGGCAGAAACATAATAAACTTCAAGTAACATTTCTTATTCACTTATACGCTAGGAAATTTATTTGTATACCTAATTTCACTGATTTTAGTTTTGTATTTGTCTTTAGATGCTCTAAATGAAATCAAAGTTCAACATTTTACTGGAGATGATGATAATGGTTACGAGCCTTGCTTTGGAATGATGAGTGTAACCGATGGTACCCTATACAGTATTGGTCATTTAATCGCTTCAAGTGTTTGTCATGGTGGACCTTCTCCTGGGTTTTTCGCACCATGGATTTACAATTATCTGACTGGCGGGATTAAATCAGCTCTAGAAGACATCCCCGCCGACCTTATTGGCCACAAGTATTGTGAATTGTACAAACAGGTATTTAGAAAATATTTATTTATCCGTCGTAAACTTCGCATACTATTTTGAATCAAGCGGTATTTTAATTGATATCCAACTTAGGTTTGTTTATTCAGAGGCCCAAGGCTGGGGGGCTGGTAGGCCCCCTCCATAATTTCCCTAAATTGTGTCCATTTGCTCTGAAATTTTAGATTATTAAAGATTGACCTTTCACTCATTCAATGAAACGAAAAAAAAATTCCTTGTCCGAAAAAACAAAGAAAAAGTCTCACATATTCAGTTGGTTAAATTTAAACTTTATTTTGTATATGTATCATTTATATGTGTCTTATATGAAAGGTAATAGACTATATTTTCTGATAAAAAACTTATTCAAAATGGTGCAATTTGGGGTTTAAAGTCCAATTTTTTGAGAAAATTACTGAAAATAACTAAAATTGACCCAGGACTCCCCACGAAGAAGTTAGATAGCAATTTTTGTCACAGAACGAGGTTCTAGTACATTCTAGCTAAATTTGAGCTCGATAGCTCTAAGCGTTCAAAAGTTATCTAACATTGAAATTTTGGCCCAAAACGCCCCCCCCGCGTGCCCGAAAATGATATGAATCTATATATCTATATAATATATAAATCGAGTTGGAGACTATAGATTTTCGTAAAATTTTGCACATGGGTTCTCACCAATACAATGGAGGTGTGTACAAATACAAAATTTCAAGTCAAATTGACCTATTTATGTCCATTTTAGTGAAAAATTGACAAAATTTGCTTACATATTGAAAATGAAATAAATTGGTAATGGTTAAGTACAAACTGGATAAACACTGTACAAAAGACTTGTTATGAATATCTATGTTATTACTGAGTTAACTTTAAATGTTGCCTCTATTTAGGCCAAAATATCACTACACAATTAGAACCGACAAAAAAAAATTTTTTTTCAAAAGTTGCGCAATAAATTTTTAGGAAAATTCAAAAAATTTCAGGTCCCTTCAGTCCATTCATTAAATGCACGTATGATTCAACAAGCTGCTAAAAAATCACAATTAAGTAAAACAATACACAATAAATTTTTTATACTGTAAATCATCTCATAACTTCTTAGGAACCCCAGTTACGCCCACTTCTTGTGAACAATTCGTAAATGCAATATAATGAAAAATATTTTTAAACTTCCCTTTTACCAGTTAAAAAAAAATTATGGCATAAAATTTAACAAATTATAATTTTTCATTCTAAAAACTTCGATTTTACAGCGAATTTCAAACATTTTTCGACAGGTGGATTTTTGTCGGTTAATACAACTTTCCAGAAAATTTGAACTAAGGAAATCAAATATTAAAAAGTTATAGGCAAATTACTATTATTTTTTTATATTTTCCAATGTAATGGTTCGTGATGACTTAAAAAATCGTTCTTATAGGTCATTTTTAGCATATATTCTATATAACCGTGTCACAACACATGGATGGTGATGTCAAAGGAAATCTCAAATCAAAAACACAGTTTTTATCAACTTTCAAACTGGCATCCATTCATGATCAGCTTTTATTATAGATTTATTTTATTGATTCACTAAGTCCATTTTCCTGATTATTTGGCTTGCCAACAATAACACGCTTGCTTACGCAAACCTTCATATAAAATTTATTATTTTGGTTGAATTAGATGGTTTGAGGTATATTACAGTATAATATCGCATCTAAGTTGGGTATAAGGGTATATTTAGGGCAATATTGAGAGACAGATTAGTAACAATTTTTAAACAAAGTATATGAATTTATTTTTTTACTAACACATTTTTCTCTTCCATGTATAAGCCCCCCCCCGAATATAAGCTCCCCCGAGTATAAGCCCACCAAAAAAGTATTTTATCACAATAAAAGCCTTGGGCTTATTTTCGGAATTTTACGGTATGTCACCTAAAAATGATTTTTACTTCATAATTGCAGATTTATGACGCACAGCAAGATATCAACCAATTCCTCAAGAGTGAAGAAGCGTTGGATATGCTAGAGGAAATAGGATTTAAAGGAAATCCCTTTAATATCCAATTTGATTCGAAACTCTCAATTCTGCAGTAAGTTTAATATATTGCACTTTTCATAGCTTTTAATTACATGAATTTGGGCAACACAGTTAAGTTTAGGTATTCCGAAAAAAAACGCATAATTATGCAATGAAAAATGTTTTTTCGATGACATTCAAAAACAGCTTCCAAGGTATAGAAAATCGATATACACATGATATTAGCAAATGTGCGACCGCGTTGAAATACGCACTTCGTTTACGTTTTCTTTGCTTACGCAATAAACTTTTGTGAATTTGCACATTTTGAACTTTTCGCGGCTACAGCAAAACCATAATATTATGGGTTGGATGCAGGCTTTGTAATAACATTATTGTTGGACCAAGAAAATTTTGGACGAATGGCCTTCTTGCCACCATAACAGCAAGGGTAAAATAACTCTATGTAATCAGAATGCCACCTAATGCAATTATCTTAATCTTGCATAACATGATGGCGTGATTAGCAAGGGTAAACTGCAGTTGCTCTAGCTAATACAATGTCCGATGCACATTAAAAGTGTTTTTTTCTAAAATTTAATAAAAATTGCGTTAAAATTCAGTTTTTTTAAATTAAAGTTTAAACTTCTTTAATGGGACATTTTTCACGGGGATTAAATTTCGCGGATTTCGTGGGTTTTGGCGCGATCCGAAAAAATAAGTCCCTGCGGATATCCGGATAGGGGCCATCCGCGAAAATAAATTCCCGCGAAAAATTTTCGATAATCAATTTGCCTTTTTTTCGACAAAATCTATTCACAAACGTTATAATTTATCAAAAAAAATCAAAATTCGCTCATCCACGATAATAAATCCCAGCGAAATATTTGAAAATATCACTCAAAGTTAGCGAATTATTAGTTTAACATTCCGCCCGTAAAACAGTTACAGTTTCATGAAATAGACTGCCATTTTATTTATACTTGTCATAGTTTGAACCCTGTTTTAATAAAATGAGTTGAATATTTTTGCCTTCAAAGAGGCTGGAGTAGGAATTTTATAAATAGATCAGAAAGTGGGTGGCAGATTCTGGAAAGGTGTGTTAAAACCCTATGCAAAAAAATGCGTGTCTAGTAACTTATTTTGGTATAAATTTACAATGACTATACCTAGAGACGGAAATTATTGATAAAAACAGGTAGTCAAGTCACTAGATCACGTGTTCTTGATTTTAATTTGTTTGGAAATATCAAGTTTTATTTTGACTATTGTTAGTTCATGTACGGTAAAACTTCTAAAAAGCGCCGGGGGTGCTTATTAAATATTTCGATTTTTAAGGGTGCGCTTATTAGAGGGAGGCGCTTATTAAATTATTTTCATTCTGACTAAAATGAAATTATTAAATTTTGAACATAATAACAAATTGGGTAATTTTATATAGTAAATTTGATATAAGAAGACTATAAAATGTCCCCGATATTTAATACTTTAATATTAGTATTCAAAATAAGAAAGATTTATTATTACTCAATCATGGTATTTTCTACGAATTAAGCTTATTTATGTCTCTATAGAGGGGGAGCTTATTAGAAGTGGCGCTCATTAGAGGGTGCGCTTATTAAATTTTTCGATTTTTAAGGGGGCGTTTATTAGAAGTGGCGCTTATTGGAAGGGGACGCTTAGAAGTTTGACCGTATTAATTATTAAAATAAACTTACCCGTGATTGTTGAAAGAATCAAACAAGTAATTTACTGGTATCCTTTCAACATTATGTTACATGCTAATGCAATTCTTATGAATTTTTTCGTGGAACGGTTTTTAAATTTGCATAATATAATGTAGTCTTAGTGTATGTAATTTTTATATAATTTCCCTTAGATCAAAGGCAAAGATTGAGCCGAAGTCTACAGGGTTATCTGAATTAGCTGAAGGACTTTTCAATTTCAATTTCCTCAATGCAATGAAAGAGAATAAAATGCTATTCAAAGAAATAATGTGCCCTTCCAAAATGTTCGCATGGGAGTTTGATGCATTCCGTGGTTCATTATCAGCTTATTTCAGTGAGGATGGAACTAATAAGAGAGTTAATGAGATTAACTTATACAAATTTTTTATGGACTTTGTGGAAGGCTGTTTCTTTGACGGTAAGTGCTTTATTAATATATTATTATATGAGATTCTTTATTAAAATTGCATTTCAAGCTGACAGTTTCCATCCCGAGGTCTGAATCCTAATTTATAGTCAGGGATTACTTAGTCTGTTTATAACTAATCCACTCCTGTTGGTAAAAATGCCAAAAATCTAATGCCTGCTTACAACAATCAGGGTAGGCACTCGATTTTTATTTTTAATAATCGGTCAATGCGTCAAGTTAGCAGGATGTTGCAAAACACAGCTCAAAAATCGAATCAGATAATAGAAAATTGGCAAAAGTAAGATTCAATACCTAGTATATCTAACAAAAAAATCTAAGTATACTGATTGCATCAGAAAAACCTAGTATTTCAGCAGGAATACCTTGTCGGACAAAAGAACGTTGGACAAAATTTTCGTCGGACGAAATTATTCGTCAGACAAAATATTCGTCACCTTGAAAGAATTTCGTCACTTTTGTCCGACGGATAATTTTGTCCAATTTTCAATTTTATTTTTATGGCAATAAAAAGTCATTCCAATAAAAGTTCATGAAACTTTTGGGTTTGGACCAAATTATTTTTCGGCAAGAATTTTGTCGGACAAAATTTTCGTCATCTAGGGAAAAATTCGTCACTTTTGTACGATATACCTAATACATAGATACCTAGTTTCCCCAAGTTTATCAGAATTGCTAATTATTTCTGAGAATAAATATTTAGTATATCTGCTTGAAACAACTTAGTATTTTTGATTACTTCAGAAAAACCTAGTTAGTATCTCTGCAGAAAAACCTCTATTTTAAGTATTTCCTAGAGATACCTGGTAGAGAATTATCTAGTATTTTTTTCAAAGGAGACAAACGAAGCTCCATTTAACACTGATGTGAAATATCAACATGGGATGAAAATTTCCATACAATTGTCCTATGTAGAATTGACTACCTTATTCCCTTTAATTTTCGCGGTTCCTTATATTTCACTCCCTCTAATTTTCACAGACTCCTAAATTGACTGTCTGAGTTCTAATATTTTTTAAAATTGTAATAATATAGTTTCTTATAAAGCAACTTCTGGCATAAAATGTGCATTATTATTCATTAGTATACCAAAGATTAGTTTTGGCAAAACTAAACATATTTCCACTTTTGACTCCTTATATTTTCGCGCTCCCTAAAATCACAAATTTTTCACTCCATTTAATTCTCGCGCACAGAGGCACACAAAAATCAAAGGGAATAACGTACGACTCTTGGAAAACTCCTAGAACCTACCCATAAGTATCTTATAAAAAGAGAGATATAGCGAGTAGTCGAGGAATATGCATATGAAACCTATCACAAATTGATTTAGTTCTTTTTAATAATTATATTATTTTTGTATTTGTTTAGCAGTTTCTAACCAGTAGGTTTATTTTATTCTACGGAAAGGATCTGGGTCTTGTATTATTTTTTTTCTTGCAACTTTTTCTTTATAGAATATGTATATATATACGAAAAATATTTTCTAGGGAAGCTTAGGTTAAAGAAAAAATAAGAGTTTTATGTTATAGATTTATAAAGTCATTCGCCAAGCTGGCATAGCGCGCGCAAACAAAATTTGCATTAAATGGACGTTAAAATATAGTATAAATTAGCACCTGATCTGCTAAGCATCACGAGACGCGTTTCAAGTGGTTGGTCATATGAACCGTGAATACGTCACCCGAAAACATACCCTTGGGCAGATAGCTGATCTAGATTGCTCAGCATTGTGGTGCTAGAACTGTTAAAGGGAACCCCAGGTGTTTTTACATGTTTAGCCCAGAATAAAGTCCTTCCGAAATGTAGTTGAATGCTTTTTATTTCGTCAAAAAATATTTCTCCGCTCTCAAGTTATATTCAATTTAGGGAAAGTGAAAGTGTGCTTAATTACATTACTATGTATTGCTCGATGACATCACAGATATTTATTTTGCTTATAATAAAACAAATTTTGGAGCTATTGATTCATTTTTTTCTAAATTAACTAATAATATTGGCTTGATCATGTAATTATAAAATAATTTATTCAATTCATACTGGAAATACTATTTTTAGAAAATGTGCATATGCTCTGTGATGTCATCAAGCCCACTTTCACTTCCAATGAATTGATCATATCTTTGAAACGAAAAAAGATTTTTTAACGAAATAAAAAGCATAGTAATTTATTTGGAGC
Source organism: Lepidozona retiporosa (assembly GCA_032360285.1). Taxonomy (NCBI): domain Eukaryota; kingdom Metazoa; phylum Mollusca; class Polyplacophora; order Chitonida; family Ischnochitonidae; genus Lepidozona; species Lepidozona retiporosa. Next base: position 2,354 of record JAUOBW010239100.1, on the reverse strand, counting down.
CAAACATTTTAACTCGCTTGGGGTTGCCTTTAACTAGTAATTCGATCAAAATCGAAATAAGTTATAGTCACATATGAATAATCGAACGTGGCTAACACTACGAATATTGTCGCCCGATTAATTTCGATTTCGATTAAATTGCTAATTAGCCCCCAACTAGCTACCGGGGTATATTTTCAGTTGAGCTACTTTCGGTTACAAATTGTATTTAAAATACTTTAGGAGTAGAAACTTTCTCGAAGACAAACTTAAGCGCATTTTGACCTAATACGCGAAAATTAATCCACGCGAGAAAAAGTCGGGTACTTGACCCGCGAAAGTTTATCCACGCAAAAAAAGTTTAGACTCGTGTTCCGCAAAAGTTAATCAAAGCGAAAAAATATAAAATTTTGGAGAAATTTTCGACCTAAGAAACTAACTTTTAAAAAACCAGAACTATCAAACAAACAGACAAAACGATCGATTATTACTAAAAAACATAACAATTATAATTTTATTTAGCCTATAGCAAGCAATAAAGCTTTATAATAATGTGAAATTTTGTTGTTATGTGGCCATCCGCGAAAGTTTGTCCATGCGAAATTTTCCTTTTGGGGCCTTTTGTGAAGGTTTATTTAAGAAATTTGTTTGTTGTGTCCATCCGCGAAATTTAATCCCAAAGATTTCGCGCATTATTTAGTCCGCAAAACTTTGTCTGCACGGAAGTTTCTACTTCTAAAGTAGTATGATGCTTTTTTGTTTAGAAAATCTTGAATTATCTGCTCCCAACTTGATGAAATTTTTAACTGGTTCAGAGACGATCCCTCCACTGCATGATCAAAAAGGATATACAGTGCTTTTCAAACATGATTGTCAAGATAATTGCAGGTGTTTCCCTGTTGTAAGCACCTGCGCTTTTACTGTCACGATTCCTATGCATATCGACAATGAAGATTCTATGCGAGAAATTTTCATAATGGCTATACAAAATAGCTTAGGATTTGACAGAGTATAGCAGTTGAACAAATAGCTTATTTTCTTATAGCCTGGTATTTTTTCATATATTTTGTTGCTGTAAATAAAAGTTTTATATTTCTTTCTTTGTTGTAAAGAGAAGGACTGGCTGCCTACAATATCAATTCCAAAATTCTAATTTTTGTAATCTTGTATAGATAAAATAACAGGGCAAAATATTTATTGGACCCCCGGTAAAGCCAGCGAGGGTCCTATAAATTCACGTCCGTCAGTGCGTCTGCGTGTCTGACACGCCCGATATTTGGGAAACCGCTAATCGAAATCTTTTGAAATTATGTCCAGTTCTTCATTACCATAATATTCTTAATGCGCATAAAATGAGTAAAAAATAATCATTTTGGGACCGAAAAACACGTTTTTCAATTTTACTCGAAACCCGTTCATTAAATTTGTATATAATTTTCCATGAAGTTAGAGGAATATATCGGCCTTACTTTACCCGATATGACCACCCGTCGACAATTCTCGTTTTCGGTCCTCATACACATATCCCCAAAACGGTCAAAAACAGATTTTTTGGCCTAAAATCATCATTTTCTCAAAAATCGTTCATTAAATTTTTCTATGAAGTTTAAGAAAATTATAAGACTTATTTTACCCCATATGACCACCCGTCAAAAGTTCTCATTTTCAGGCCTAAGACCCCCAAGCACGGTCAAAAACAGGTTTTGAGGCCGAACATCAAAACTTTTTAAATTTTCTCAAAAACCATTCCTTAGATTTTTCTAAAATCTTCCATGGAGTTAGAGAAACATGTAGGGATTATTTTACTTCATATGAACACTAGTTGAAAAATCTGGTTTTCGGGCCCAAGACCCTCCAAAATGGTCAAAAGACTGTTTTTTTATACCTAAAATCAACATTTTTCAAATTTTCTCAAAAACAATTTTCCATTAAGTTAGAGGAATTCATTAGGCTTATTTTACTCTATAACCCATCGAAATTTCTCGTTTTCCGGCCCAAACCCCCCAAAACGGACAAAAACAGGGTTTTTGGCCTAAAATTAACATTTTTCAAATTTCCTCCAAACCGTTCATTACATTTTTCTAAATTATTCCATGAAAGAAGAGAGGATTACATAGGGTTTATTTTACCCCATGCGACCTGTCAACAATTCTCATTTCCGGGCCCTAGTTTTTGGCATAAAATCGAAAATTTTCTCCAAAACCATTAATTTAATTTTTCTAAATGTTTCCATTAAGTTAGGAGGATATAGATTTTGTGTTTCAGGCACAGACTAAAGTGGTCAAAACAAGGTACACGTTTTTTTTTTATAAGAACATAGCTTATAAGAACATTAAGCCTTAACAAGTCCAAAAGTTTAGAACATCTTAAGAATC
>JAUOBW010238989.1:0-10216 GCA_032360285.1 Lepidozona retiporosa | reverse complement strand
TTGAGGTAAATGGTCCATTAGTAATACGTTTCTTGGAATCAGGTTTTTCGGAATATTGTTATCACATTTCATAATGACGTTAAATCTCAACCGAGAAAACTCTGTTAACAAATTTATTATAGTCTTTATTTCAATATCTTTTGTGGTAAATATTGTCCCAAAACTAACTAGTACGAAGCCGTTTTTATTACCTGAAATAAAATCTATGTAAACACTAGGAAGTGTTTTATTAACTTCTACTTGCCAAGGGCCAACTGCTACGAAATTAGATGGTATAACTTGAGGATATTCAAAAAGCGGGTCATATTGTGTGATAATCAATTGAAATTCGGTGTGGAATGAACCACTTAAATTAAATTCATCTTTAAGTTCTTTTATAACTTGATTTGTTTTGTAGAAAAAATATTGTATCGCAATGTGGTTATGAAAGCACTGGGCTAATTTGTACAATACACCAATCCTCTCCGTTAATTGTGAACCAAAGATTGGAACATATAATTCAGATGGAATACGAAAGATTGGATTTATCATATTGATCGGAATATGATGGGATCCAATGAGCGGTTTATTAAAGTATTTAGATAGAAATACGCTTGCAAAGCTTACCTCACCAATTATTAAGTCACAGTCTCTAACAACCCTAAGAAAGTCCGTGGAGTTAAACAAGTCGTCTATTCTTCGCCTTTCATTGATGTACAGCTGCATTATACTCATATTAAGATCATAAAGTTTTAAAAAAGCATTTTTATTTGTTATCTTTTGTTTGGATACAAAGTCCGATGGTATGGAGAGTAGATTGACCGTTATGGAAGACATGTTATCGCATTCCAAAGTAACGTTATATTGCACAATAGTAATGTTGTGTCCGCGATTGGATAGTTCACTACCAAGTGATGACATAACTTTAAAATGACTAAACGAAAAGTATGGTACCAATACAATTTTTATAGACTCCACTGATGTCAAAGATAGCAATATATATATGAAAATCATCGTTTCGATCCTAAAATAAAATGGAATAGATTTGAATAATATGAAATAAAGTGACAGTCTTCACAGATCTGCCAATCAAGTCCTATAAGTATTACGTATAAGTATTACGTATAAGTATTACGTATAAGTATTACGTATAAGTTTTACGTATAAGTGAAAATAAAGTCATTTGATTGGTTGAAAGTAGTGCAATTAATGTTAATTTTGCACTTTAAACAGACAAATATTAAAAACGCAGACTAAATAGAGCTAATATTCTTTATCCGGTAGTTTTTTTTTATAATTCCGATTATTTACATTTTCTGGATGTTTACGGTGGAGCAGTAGCAGTAGCAATAGCAGTAGCTTATAAGTCCCTAAAAAGGTAAACCCTTAGGTAAATTGGAAAGTTTTCAAGCCAAAACAAACTTCTCTTAATCTTAGAGGCCAACTACAAGTGAAATTGTCTCCATGTGACTCAGTTACATATGGAATGAACGCACAGTGGCAGTAGCGGTAGCAGCAGCAGCAGTAGTAGTAAAACTTTATTTAAAGTTGAATGTTACAAAGGCTACTTTAGAAAATAAAATAAAAAACTAATTCAGTCAAACTACACATAAAACACATATAAACATAATATAATAAATTAAATTTTAAAAATAATTTATTTATCAAATATCTTAATAATATTAATTATTATCATTGCTCGGAAGTATATTCGATCTTTAATTTAGGCTCCGCGGTCACGGTAGTAGATATTTGACATTTTTTAGCTTTTGCTGTGATCATCAAGGTAAAACATACCAACGCAATCATGACATTATAGGCTAGTTATTATGGAGTCTGATGGTTAAACAAATTATTAAATAACAATATAAAGTTAAGCATCATCTACTCACAACACTATCCGGATGGGGCACCAGGAAGTGAAATTTAGTATCGCGTAACGTTGCAATGCTTTTTTTCTTAAAATATTTAACTCTTTATTACTACCAATTTACTATGACATAACAATCTAATTTGTTTATATTTAAATATATTTTTATGTAACACTGTTTTTTATAGAATACCGTAGTAACATTAATAGAGTAAACCATAGATTTTTACATCAGACCTGGTTTCTTTAGACGTGTTTTTTTGCAGATCTTGGAGAAATATTTTAACTTACTTATATAGTGGAATATCCATTGTCTTGTTATAAATTTGTTATAAGTGGATTACGTTATACGATAGCTACACTTTGGTTAATTTTCCTGCTGAACTGAACATTTTTGGCGAAGTTATTTAAAAATATTGTTTTGATTTTTTATATAAAATCTAACATTTTTATATCACAACACAGTAAAATCTCTTCATAAAAAAACTTCCTCCCGTAACCTGGTTTTTCTGAATAAAAAATTGTGAAACTCCTGATGAAGATGTACTGTACACAATTTCAAAAATGTTGATAAAAGAAAGGAGAAACACGCACGGACACACACAGACCTGAATTTATAGGACTATCGCTAGCTTTATCGGGGTTCCAATTTTATTTTTTATCATCCTCTATGTCATGCAACAGTAAAACATTAGTAAAACAAAACATTCTGAAATTATAGTTTTCATAACAAATTGTAGTTAAATTAGGAACAAATTATTGAGAAAAATGTCGTTTTGCAACAAATTTTTGCAGTTAAAGGCACCTTAACATCATGTATAATTTTAAAATAAAATCAATTATTACAGCCAGGTTAAAATAAGCTTAGAAATATTTTTAAAAAAAATAGTCACTAAAAATGGACCTGTAGACAAGGAAATTATAATAAAAAAACAGCTAAGTCAAAGATAATTTTTTTAAAAGTCAAGCATTCTAATTGAGACCAAAGATTTTGAAAATCGAGAATTCTTATTGAGCAAGAGCATTTTAGGCACACAAAGCTTCTAGTCAAGTTTTAAAGAAATGGGAATGAACACGGTCAAAAAGCCTTTTTGAGGTAAAATTCGTGACGCTGAAAATCGAAACTTGACAAAGGGAAAAAGAGTAATTTCTAAATTAGTTTGACCTTAATATATAATTAATTTATTAATGTTGATGCTGCAAGTTCCATGGGTTTTCATTAATTTGTGTATTGGTTATTTTTTTAACTGATGGGACCATGTTGCATACCACAAATAATTTATAAAAAATTACTTCAAGACATATTTTTAACATAATACCTATTTTCCGTTACGGCAGGAAAAAACTGATACCCAGACCATAACAGCAAATAAGTAGTGTGGATTTATAATTAGAATATTGAAAAAATCGTTGATCAAAACTGTTTTTATTTCCTAATACGCTCTGGGTCAAATATCAACCTTATAGCGCTCTCTATTACATGTTTTTAGCAAATTAGATCAATTTACCAATTTATGGGCTTATAATTGTGGGCATACAATCGTCTGATGTTTGAATTCTCCTAAGTTTAGAACAGAATTCCGTAAAAAAGTAGACTCATACGGAATTACAAGGAGCTGAATCTAATAAAATATCTGAATATAATCTTAGCACCACATTTCATTGAAAATGTTCTGAATTAACAAACAAATATTGAGGTTACTACCCACATTTATTTTATGGAGCGGCAGAAATACCACAAGGGAAGAAATTGTCGCGAGCAGAAATTGTCACAAATTTGGGCCTAATGACGTATAAGGGAATTTAATTGTGTGGACAAATATTTTTTGAAATTTCACGAAAAATAAGGGAATTTAATTTTGCGAATTTGCCAATCTATAATTTTTCCGTTCTTTGAAATAAGCCATTTTAGACCCAGCTTGGTTTAAGATTGTGGTTAAAAGCAGGCTTGAGACATGTGACGCATATACCTAGAAGAAGTATGTGTTGCTAAGCCACAATGTTTGTAAAACACTCGATAGTAATTACTATTTAGCTCAATTCCATTGATAATTTTTCTCTCAAAAACGTGATTTCATAAATATTAGTGTCTTTTATTTTTTTACACAATATAATAAGCCTCACTCTCGAATATTCCCCCTGCCGAATAAGTCCTCACCCCTAAAATTGATTTGACAAATTAACCCCCGGATCTTATTCGATCATTTACAGTATTTAAACTTAATTGTTAAATATATAATAGTAAAGTTAGTATTTTAAAGGAATACCTTTTGCTTGCGTCTACATTTGCCTGTCTGATATAACTATGTATCGATTGAGCCTGATCCATAAGCATAACCAAGTGACAGTCGATCAGTGATGAAGTTGCCATGATATGCGGTGGTATGATTGAAAGCAGTCGTTCAAATCCATGATAAACAAACGACGTATTCATAAACGACTGTAACTGGTTAACTCCCGATACAGCCTCTGAACCTCGTACACCTTGCCATTTACTGGACTTCTGTTTTTGATTACTAGCAAACTGAGTAAAATTGGTATCAACCTCACTGGATTCTATAAAATAATGATAATATATATTCAGAACACCAAGCATATACCCTAATATTCTCACAAAATCGCCTATGAGGGGAAATACTATATTGTAGATCCATCATACAGGATTTCTGGAGAAATACCAAATATTACAGGTCCATTTTTACTATGTTTAACTAAATTTATCTTTATGTAAATTATGAAACTCACAAGATTTGGAATATAAATACATGAATAAAAATCTAACCCTCTGACTCCCTTCCGGGGATCGAACCCGGGACCTTCGAATTTCAAGTCAATACTCTACCACTGAGCTAAAGATCATAGACTATGATCAATTTATATTTGCCTAAGACCTGTGTATATGTGAAGGGCTTATAAGCAGGTGAGTGAGGTAGTAATGAACGACGTAAAACGGCAAACAACATATATTTTTTAAATTGTGCACGAAGCTAGAGTAACATCAGGGATTTTTACCTTTAGTAAGAAATATTTAAAATCCATTTTTTGACCGAAAATGATCCATAGGCCCAGAAAAGAGAATTTTACCTAGGTCCATACTCACACAGCTAGATAAATTTTTTATTATGAAAATTTATACATTTTTTCTATCTTAGCTATTTTAGAAAACAAGTTAAATTTTTATTACAAAATATTTATGCTAGAAAATATTTAATTTGTTTTTAAAATTATACTGTTACTGTACCCCAACAAATCATTTTGTCAGTTTCAAATATGATTAATCAATGCTGTTTTGGGGCGACACTTTATTTTACGATCTCTGTAAATAAGTTGAAATTTGTGGTGTTATATAACTTGTTGTATAGGTTCGCTTCCGTGAGGAGGTAGCAGAGGATGCTGGAGGCGTGAAGAAGGTATGTTTGTTTCAAGTGAATAACTCACTTTTCAATGTTACATGAGCTTCTTGAAATTGCACTAGGTGACTTTTTGATTTATTGCGCAAGCAAAGAAAATATTTTGACGCGTTCGTACATTTGGCAATTAAGAAGGCATGTTTTTTAATCAGACATTCCTTTTTTAATTAATTTATTATGCTTTTTTATTTAATTTATTATGTTTTTTTAATTAATTTATTACAATATACATTAACATATATTAAAATGACCGTCATTGATTGGATAAAACTTAGGTAGAAATCATTGAAGCTATGATAAATATTTTAATAACCAAAATAAATTTGATGACAGATATAGCCAACGAATACGTCATCGTAGCCAAGTTACCAAGTAGCCAAGGGTATTTGTTCAACAGTATAAAAATATCAAATCTTGTGTTGTTTATAATACTCTTATTATAACATTGTAATTAGTGCAATCATTAATATTTCCTAATGAGATGATAATAATTAATTTAAATCACTCTTTAGATAACAATTAAAATAAACAAAACAATATGTTATTCAAAATAGTAAGATACTGGGGCGATTTTTTAGGGGTAATATAATAAAATTATATTAAGGATTTTTTTTATATAATACATAATTAAGCAATGGTAAAATAAAATTTATATTTAATAGAATATAATCTTTCTGTTCTTAGTAATTTATACGTTTAATATTTTCTACACAATTCTAGCACGTATATATGGCGCGGGTCGGGATGAAAATACTAAACATATTTATATAAAAGAATCTGTATTTTACAAATAATCTTAGCATAGAAAATGACCACGTGGAAATATCCACTTTACTCGGTAAGCTAGAAAATCATAAACAAAATTTATTTAAACGGTGTGTTAGTAAATCGCGTATATTTATTTTTTGAGATATTCTACCGTGGTTTAATTATATACTGCTTTTTATTTTTGTTTATGATACACGAAATCGCAAACGTTTCTTTTAGCACTCAGATTTAATAGTTTACAGTGAAGACAAGAATTGTTATATTTTGCCCGAACTTAAAAGTTTTACCCCTCAAGTACCTTAATAATTTTATACTATATTATAAGCGTACCTAATGCAGACAATATAAATCCAAAGCAGGGTTTATAACGGACAAGTAATATATACGTCTCAATCTAAGAAATGTATTTGAAACTCACAAATAATTTACCCGCTGAAACTTACTCTATAACATATTTTTCAAATTTTAATTAATCGACGCTTAATCCCGGGGAAGTAAGCTTATCTTAGAAAAGAAGTTGTAATAAAAGAATAATTTTAAATAGGAGATCTAAGGTTACAACTAAATAACACAATCTTAGAATATGAATCAGTCAAGCCAAGCATAATTTAATATCAACAAAATATGTGTTTCTCATGACTAAGTATTTAGAAACAGACTAATATAATCAACACGCTATTTACTTATTTTAAGTTAATTTTATCCTATATTATATTATAATGAGTAAAAAAGCCTGTTTTAATTTACTCATATTATTTTAAGTACAATTATCTGGTTTATACTTGGTGATCTTAGTTTTAGGATAAGTTATTTAACTTGTCCAACTGTTAAGTTAAAAAATATCCAAACAAGATAATTATTCTTAAAGTAAGTTTATTCCTTCGATATTTTTACATGAAATAAAAATCAATCTTGATCATTTTTTATTCTTTTTAATATGAGCACAACTTGTCAGAGTACTTAGGAAATTTTTTAGCATATAAATAATAAAAATTGGGCAAAGGGTGGGGATTCTATTCAGAGTTTCCCGGGGGTGGGGATTATCCCTGCAAATATGGTCCACAATCTGGGGAAATAGCCATCTGCCCAGGGGGTGGTGCTGGAAAGTATTGAGCCGCTTATAACAAGTTTAAAAAATATAATATTAATGCGCTATTCACATCTCTCTTGTACCAACAACCATTCCCGGGCACGGGTGGGGAATCTACCTGGCAATTCCGCCCCAGGGTATGGGGGTGGGAAAGCAAAAATTGTCTACTATCACAAAATATACAATTTTATTCTTTTAAATCATTACTTTTTAATTTTAATTGCTCTTATTAGGCAAATTCACTTATTCTCTTTCAATTTAATGGATATTGGAGTCCATTATCTGGATATAAGCTAAGATTTAACTAATAAAAATTGGCACCAGGGTAAGGAAATCTGGGTGAGGATTCGACCTGGTAAAATGGTTCCCACCACGGGGCAAACCTCATCTGCCCGGGGGAGTGAGAGTACAGAAAGAATCGAACCGCGCATAACTTAACGTTTAGGAAAACATTTTTTAAAGCGCATTCTTTATGAAATACATTTAGATGGCCCCGAGGCGGCAGAACATAGTCATGAAAAATCAATTTATCAATTATACTTAGTAAAATCTATGACAGTTTTAACTAGAATTCAGGTATTATTTGAACACAACTATACCTACAGAGTAACATAAAATCAAATTGAAAATTTTAATCAGTCAACCAAGAAATTTTTCTAATATTAACAAAAATTTAATTTTTTGGATGAAATAATGGTGTCGATATGATATTTTTTATAGAATATTTAATTAAACTATGATAAATTACGTCTAACCCAATTTAGCATGGAAAATGGACGTAAAACTGTATAAGAAGAAGAAGAAATTAAATTGAATTTAATGGAAAATATTTGTTTATTTAATTCTTATACCTTAATATAAACAAAAAAAATCATATATATGTTTATTTCTTTATACCAAGGGGCATCAAACGACCAAATATAGTAGTTATTTTGCATCTACATTTTTACACTTATTATATTAAAAATATATTTGGAAAATCATGGGCTAAAATTATAGTTTTTGGTGAAGATAATAATTGTTATAATTTTTCCGAGTTGAAAATTTATTCACCTTAATTACCTTAATAATTTTATACTATATTCTAATGGTACTTAATACAGAAAATGAAAATTCCTTTTTCAACTATTAAATATGAATTTATTAGAGTGGGGATCAAAAAGTATGGCCTAAAGTGGACAAATAATTTACACGACCCGCAGTATAAATTTCACATTTCTAGGAAGGCTTGTACGTTATTACAGAGTGGTAAAGTAAATAAATTTATTTAAAAATAAATATCTGTTCATAAAAAATATCAATTACTAATATATGTAATATAATACAACCTGGTCTTACTCTTATAACATTATAAAACTTTTTATAACATTACGTCATCATTCTAGCCAACGAATACGTCATCGTAGCCAAGGATTATTTACTGTAGCCAAGGGTAGCCAACTGTAGCCAAGGGTTTTGAACACACAGTTTTATTTTAGTATCGAAAAATAGAATGATGACGTAAAATAGCTAGTTTCTCCCAGTTTCGTATAAATTAGGTTCGATATTGATGGGTACTTGTCTTATTGGCCATCCCTAATAAATATGAAACAAAATGTTGCTTATAACATAATAACAACATTTCAATGAATAGCCGTAGTTAATAGTATTATTATATAGATATAAACAAATTACCCGTTATAATTGTATATACCAGCTCGTGATATCGCTCCTCATTTATGCTGCCTGTGTAGCAGCACAGGGGGTGATCCCAGACAAATCTCTCCTGTTCCTGTACGTTTAAAATTGCTAATTGTACTGCCCTTTCTGGTACGATATCTTCGGTCAGCATGGATGTGGTGGGGACGCGACGTTGTACTTTTAAAATGGGCGTATTAGTAGGCATCTCTTTAGCAAATCTTAGCCGTTCTTCTTCGTCAGTGTCTTCCATAAATATGGTCACATCCTGCAACTCCGTTGCCATCCAATGAATTATCTAAATCATACCAAAATACAATTTTTAACAAAGAATACATTTATTATATGAAAATTTAACGCTATGAGCATGATTTTGTTAGTAAGAGTAAAGCGTTGCTATAATAAATGTTTTGTTATTCAATATTTTTAAACAAGGTTGTGTTCAAAATAAACAAATGATTTTTTTATTATGGACTTTTGTTATATTTAATTCAAACCGACCCCTAAATTATAATTGAATGTTACACAAAGTTTGACAGATTCATTAGAAGTGGTTTTACCTGTAGATGAACTAAAACCTTTGGCCAATTTTCACAAGACTTTACTAAGTGCAGATACGAGTGCAAAATATTATGTAAGATTTTGTATTTTGTTATTTAGTGTATGTTATATGTTCTAAGAGTAAAAACTTCCCAACATCAAAGTGATGCTATAATTATTGTGTTACGTCAGCTATGTGTTTGACATTTTTCTATTTATAGTAGAATAAGAAAGATTTATTGATTACACGCGTTTTAAACTCTGGTATTAGTATTTATTGGACTAGCAGTTATTTATAAATAGTCAGGTATTCAAATAATTCTATTGGACACATTTTTTAATAATATGTTAATTTCCGATGTCGCTTAGAATGGTAATAGGTGGGGAATATCTGTGCTTGTGTTCTGCTATGAGAGAAATTTTTAAAATATATACCTCTATTGGGTTACGACTATATTCCGCATTTAGATTTCCATTCACATCGGTCAGAACTTCAGTATAGAATATCTCTAACCGATTGTAAATGGCCTCTTCATCTGCTCCTCCTCCAAAATCAGGAAGCTGAAATATGGCATAGAATATAATTAACATTCGATAGTTTCGAATATGCTCGGCTGTGTGTAGCAGAATAAAATACTTTTTCATATAATATGACATTTAAGCCCATAAACTATTTAAATTAAATACACTGAAAGCGCAAAATTTAAATAAATTTCAGCAATAATGCCCGAACAGAAGATCTTTAATTAAACCCTTGTTTGTACTACAACAAAAATGCTTATTATTACGTCGGTTAGACTCAGGGGCTTGCGAAAGGAGAAAACTAATTGTATAAACTCATAATATATTAATGTTTTAAAGTCATAAAATAGGGTTGTCGTA